>VXAK01006555.1:230546-299966 GCA_013399435.1 Arenaria interpres | reverse complement strand
TTCTGGCTTCCAGTGATGTTCGGTGCTGCCTTCTTTTCTCCCTTGTGAACCAGCACTTCTGAACAGAAGGTGAGGGATGTTGGACCAAAACGCAAAATATTTATCTGTTAACTAAATCCGTAACACATCTTTTTCCTTTAGTATCTCTTCCGGCTGCAGCAATAGCCATGACTCTCACTTTTTCTCACGTTCCCAAAATGCCGGGTATTCTGCTGTCAGGGCCCGGGTTTTATATGCGGTCTGTTGCTGTAGGAACAGAAAGCTGGAGTGCCACATCATGGGATCTTGAGCAGGGTTTCTTAGAATACAGTAACCTATTCCTCCCCAATACTACGCTCATCCCCAATACTGGTGCCCAAAAATAGAAGTGGGGTGAGGGTAGGACTGCTTGGAAGTAAAAAAAGGCCAGCAAATAAATTTTCTTAAAATAAAAAGCTTCCCAAGGGTAACAATATTTTTTCTTAAACTAAATTTTTCACCAACTACTTTTTCCCCCTAAACTAAGATTAATTTTTTCCTTAAACTATGAATGCAAAATACAGGATGGTTCACCTCGCTTCTCAACCTCTTTGTCTCATACAAATGTACACCCTCCAGCAGCTGGGAAGGCAAACTAGAAAAGAAAAAAGTGGAGGAGTGGACAGAAAGACGTAATATTCTCCCATTTTTTTTATATATATATAAAAAAATTATTCACAAAATCTTTTGTAAAGCAACATTTCCTAATACAGGTTTTCACGAGAGAACAACACTTCTTACTGAACCACGTTTGACTTTCTCTTCACACACAAATAATTAGTAAGAGATAATTTTAAGTTGATGGGATTCTTAATGCCCAAGATAGCATTTATCAGGAATGATACGAAAAGGCAGTATATTATTGTGGTGTGAACGACTGATACCAATAGCATGTTTTTAAATGTGCTTTACTACATGTAGCTTCAAGGTAAAACCTGAGGTTGCCAGGATGGTGCAAACTGATTGGTGTGAAAGTTAATTTAAAATGTTGTGGTGTTGTGTTTTTTTTGTTAAGTTTGTGATATTTAAGTTCCAAACTCAAATGGGATCTAAAACCGAAGCAGTTAACTCAGGACAAGAAAAGAGGATTCCTCCTCTATTACTGAAAACCTATTTTCATTTGTCTGTAGGGGTCTCTATGAATAGCAGGAAACCAACAGGTACAAAAGGGGGATTTGCATAAAAGAGATAAAAGATAACAGGCAACTTTTTTTTCTTGTGTTCAGCATCACTACCTGAAAAAAAATGCTTGCCTACATCGGTCAAACATTTTGTAACTGATGTACTATTGCGGTAAGGCAATTCTTCAGTCACAACTGCATAGCAAAACTTATCAAAAGCATTTATAATACAACCTCTATTCTCTAGCGTACTAATTTGGTAGATAAATATGTGGTGGATGTTCTGTTTGTAGAATATTTTAACAACAGGAATTTAAAGTTTTGTATTCTAGTATACAAACCTTGCATTAAAAAAATGAGTGAACAACTTTTTTCACCCTAGACAAAAAGGAACTTTTGACAGAATTCCCTTCTGTGTAATACCAATTTTAGGACTACTGATTTTTTTTTTTCATTTCCCCATCCTATTTTCTGTTATCCTCTTCACTTTTTTTTTCTTTTAATATCTTACCTATTCTTTGTGATCTATATATATACTACCTTCAAGTAACTGACTCGCTTTTTTAGGATTTCTTGCAATACTTTTCCTCACCATCACATAAAGTGTTAGTCTATTTGTATTTGAACATCTCTGTTTTTATGGAACCATATAATGGTGCCATATGACGGTCCTAAAAAAAAAAAAAAAGGCATTCCAAAAATGACTAGATTTTATATAAATGAGCTTAAATATTCAATTTACATTCATAATCTTTGGTTCTTTAGAAGCTGCATAGGATAGATTAGCATCTAGATTTTCGTTCTATCTTAAAGATCTACTATCTGTTCAGGACTGTAAATTTTCACAGGACTTCCTATATCCTCACATGCTCATTTTTCTCCGAGGAGGATAGTGACAAGAAATAATCATAGGAGTAAGGAGCAACATATATAACTGTGCCAATCTTTTCCTTTTTAAAAAAAGCTTTATAATTAATGCAGTATGGACACGGTAGATGGTAAGTAAAGTTTAGTGTTGCTACTTTATTATAAAATAAGAGATGGCAACCTAAAGGGGAAAGATTTACATAATATCTACAATACTGGAAGAGAGGAAGATTCTAGGAGGACGGGTCGTTAAAAAAGAACACACACACTGTCTGTGGAAGCACCCGAGTCATATTCCTTACACAAACACCTAACTGATCAAAAGATTTGCCAGTACCGTAGCAGAAACTGCAGCCTCAGTGCTTTGCCGCATCTTTTCAAAGCTTTCGCCAGCTTCGGATAGGAATTTCCCCACTGTCGGGAGGCGCAGCGTTGCAGGTGAGGTTGCCGGTACAGTTTTGCCATGCTTTGTCTACGCTATTTCAGACCGCCCTTTGTTTTCTCCACCCCCTCTGCAGAGGCACTTTTCCCACGCTTTTAAGTGAAAAAAAATCTGCCATTAAAACATGACAGAAAACACAAATATGCCAGGAGCAGGACAGCCCAAGAAGCTTCCTCAGGGAAGACAGGAGGGTGCAGCTGAGAATCACCACAGGCCTCGCCGGTGCCCGCGCAGCCCCGACTCGGTGCCAGCTCCGCCCACACGGGATTTTGGCGGGAACAGCCCTTCACCGGAGCCAAAGGAGGCAAAAAAAGACGGCTTTCTGCACCGCCACCGGCGGCGGGTCCTGCCCCAAGCCCTCCAAGCCCTGAGGGGTAGCCCCGGCCTGAGGGGGCGGGGGGGAGCTATGCCGCCCGTCCTCTCAGCACACAGACCCGCAAGAGTTGCTGGCCCCAGGCCCGGCTCGCCAGCTTGCCCACAAGGTGCGCCTTCGCCGGCGGTGCTGCCGCTGGGCAGCCGGGCGGTGTGTTCCCGCCTCCCCTCAGGCCCGCCGTCCCTGTCACAGCGCCCGGCCGCTCCGCTCCGCCCTCGGCACCGCGCCCGGCCCCGGGCCCGCTACTTGCCCTGGCTCCTCCCCTCGTCGCTCGGTTGCGGCGGCGCTTCCGTCCGTCGGGACCGACATGGCGGCGGCGGCCGCCTTCTCCTCCTCCTCCTCAGTGCTGCGCCCGGGCTTGGCGCCGCTGAGGCGATGGCGAGCCCTCTCGCACCCGGCGCCCCGGCCCGCCTACAGCACCAGCAGCTCCCCTCGCAGCGCCGCCAGGTACGCTGCGCCGGTCGGGGCATCTTCATCCCTCATGCTCCCTCCTTATCCTCCTCCTCCTCCTGCGGAGCGGCGGGCCGGCCGCGCGCCGCCCGTTAACGGTCGCGCTGAGGGCAGGGCAGGGCGGGCTGGGCGCCCTCGGCCCTCGCCTGAGGGGCGGCCGCCCCGGCCGGGCGGCGGTTCTCCCCCCGGGAAAAGGGGTCTCCGCGGGGACCGAGCAGCGGGCAGAGGTACCGGGAGGGAGGGGAGGAGGGCTGCGGCACGGGCGGTGCTCGTCCCGTGGGGATTTAAGGGGTGCAGTGGAACGGGGGGGGCCTGGTGGCCTTCCTGCCTGCTCCCGCGGAGGGGTCTGGTGCTTAAGCATTTGGTGGCCCCTGCTGCCTTAACGAGCTTCTCAGTTGTTTTACACAGAATTAACACGGATATTAATCTTTTGGCATCTGTGATTATTTTCTCTGATGGGCTGTAGGCGAGTATTTTAGTGTTCGCTGAAGAATATTACTGCCTGCACCAAGGGGCCTGTGATGGTGACAGCCCATCATCCCATTGCCTCTCGCTGTGCCCGGCAAAGCAGGCGGTGTGATACTGCCACACTCCATTGTTCTGGAAAAAAAAAAACAAAAAACAAAAACATTTAAAAATTACAGATTTTAAAATAAAAATAATTAAAGCCCACGTGATGCAAGTGGCACTGCAGCACTGCCAGAGCTAGCTGGAAGCCCAGGTCCCTGGGCCAGCAGGACACACTGCGACACAGCAAGGACCAGTGTCTGGCATTGTCACCCCCTGTATTTCGTTTAATGTGCTGGCTGGACCAAGCCTCTCGTGTTGGTGTTGAGCCATGGCCACCACAGGACCTGGGTGTGAGTGGGAGGGTTTCAGCCAAGCTCTTTTTTAATTTATGCTGGAGTTTTCTTAAATACGGACCTGAAAGTTTGCTTGGTTTCGCAGGTCACGAGTAGCCTACACTGGAAGCATTGTCTTTGCTTTGTGTTTTCAAGTGTGAACAGATTAGTAAGCCGTACTGTGATAATTGAAATAAGCATCTGACCTCCTAAGTATCTGGCAGATCCTGTATATCAGAGGATTTGATTCTGCTGGGTTTGGCACAAATAGCTGTATTTCTGGAATAGTGCATGCCTCCTTCTCCACCACTAGTAACCGTTTTTTTCCAGTTCTGTGAAAAGTAGATGTTCCTGTAGTAATGATTTTACAGAGGCTTTCAGGTGGTATGTATGGGACTGAGAAGGTCCCATTGCGATACCCTGTACGATTTTGGGCTTTTAGTGTAGAGGTTGATCCAGAATAGCAGCTGACATCTTTGTTTCTGTAACGACCTGCGAGTCACTGGATGCACTAACAAGAAAGAGCAAGTACATGAATTGTTCTCACACAGGGTTCAGAATAAGAGCATCCATGAGTGGGTAGGATGGTAGTGGGACAGGGTGACATAAGAACAAGTGTTAAATCTCTCACTACACCTGATCAAATTTTTCATGTGAATAAAATTTAAAATAATAACTCACTTCTTAATGTCTTGAATAGCTTGCTGCAGTGCAACCCTCCTCTGCAGCTGATGCTTTACTTATTTCATGTAGTTCTTGTATAATACTTCTGTCAAAGGACTTAAACTATTGAGATTCTAAGCCTAAGAAGCATTGATATACTATAACCTTTGCTAATTTTATATTTGACAGTTATGAAAAATTTTCTTTACTTGAGAAAGTTGTCTGTGCAGTATTTTTAACATATAAATGAAAGACTTTGAAGAGCATTATAGTGCAGCTGAGGAGAATGGCAAGATATTGTAACTTTCTCTTTAGCTTTATATTTAAAGCTTGGGGGTTTTTTTTGTTTTCTCTGAGATTTAATTTTATAACTGGGTGGTTTTGCTGAGTTAGAGTTCTGGAGGTCCAAATAACAAATGTGATAGTATTCACTGAGCTGTAGTAAAACTATTCTTGTTTATGTTTATTTCGCATATGAAAATACTAGTTGATGCATAGAAGACAAATGAGAGTTGTATTCAGGAAGTCACAGGTGTTTTCAAGGTGACCTTTGTTTTACTAAAATTGATTGCTCAGAAGGTTGTTAGAATTGGCAGGCAAGCTGAATTTAAATATATTTGTGCAGCAGTTGTAGGTGTATGCTGCTGCTTCATCTTTCCCTAATAAACTCTCAGCACCTTACATACTGCATCTGGAGAAATACTCAAAGCTTTAATGCTTGTGGAGTAAATTTAGAGGCTTCAAAAATGTGGTATGAGTAGATGGTGACCATGTAGCAGAATGTAGATTCTTGATGAAATATGCTTCACAGAAATAAATCAGCTATGTTACATAAGAAGTGATGTTAGCGCAACTGTTTTCTTACTTTTGGGAAGGTAATGCCTGCAATCACCAAGGACAGAATAATCTTGGAAAGAGGAGAAACTTCTCCATTTGGAATGGTAAATGACAATGCATTGCCACCTGATTTGTTTCCTTTTTAGGATTTGCATCTAAACCCAGGAATGGTTTCTGCTTTTTAGCCCCTAGCATTTAAACAAGTTCCTTTTAGTAACTTGGAAGGTAGTGGCAAGAGACTGTGGTGGTGTTTTGGGTGCAGTGAGAATGTGGAGACGGTTGGTTTCTTTTCCAGAAGTGCTGGCAGCAGCTGTCTGTTTCCAAATATGATCTTATTTAAGCAAAGAGTTATTTTCAAGAAATGGATGAAGTGTGGTAGGGGTGGGATGATGCTCCTGGCAGTTTGCTTGTGCTTCTAGGATTATTATTTTTATTCCATCTTAAAGACTAGAAGAGGAAAGAATTTGCTTCAGAACTCACCACTATGCATTTCTTCCATATGCTATTAGGGTAATATTTTAAAATCCTTCATGTTCTACCATCCTTCTGTCCATAAAGTTTAAACAAATGTCTCTGAATAAATATGGTGTTGATATTTTCCCGTGTGTTGAATTGTTAAACAGTTCTCATGTTTGAGTACGCTGATAAACAGACAAATATGCATCTTACTAATATAATAAAACATTAATCATATGTTATTTTACTCCAATTGTGTAGTTTTGTATAGTAGAGACAGAGTGCAAAACTGGTTTTAGACCATCTCAGAAAGCGTGGTGGTTTGGTTTTTTTCCTGACTGTTGTTCTAGGTGTGGACACGTTCATCCCCCAGAATAACGTACAGAAAAAACCCCAACTGATCAGACTTGCAGCACTTTGAAAACCAGTCCAATGTTAACGTAAGCCCAGAATGCTTTATTGTTTTTGCAAATGACTTTGAACTACTTTCATCATGGTAAACTAACTCAATACACTTTAAACATCAACTTTATTTACGTGTTTGTGTACAGATAGACATTAAGCTTCAAGCATATGTGTTTGCAGAGTGTTGAAACGATTTAGTTCTGGAGGTTCAGTGTAGTCAGGCTAAGAGAAAGATTACTGCGGAAGGTTTTCAAGCTTTTATTCTTTTACTATCTAAACAAACATCTTTCTAGTCTACTGGGTCATTTTGTTGTTTTGTTTTTGTTGTTTTTTCTTCCAGGGAGGTTTTTCTTTGGAACTAAAATCACACTTCTGTTACATAATAGGTAATGCATGTTTCTATATACTGAATTTGTACCCTTGCCTTAAAATTCTAGATGAAATTGTAAACCCACTAGAACTAATAATGATCAAGAGAAATAATAAACGCTTCTATCTTCCCAGAAAATAGAGGTAAAATACCATCACGTACTTTGCTTATTTTATGTGTCAAGCAAAGTTCAAGCAACAAAAGTTGAAGTAGCCAAACACTAGGGGTAGGAATGAAGTAATTAATTAGGGTGATTAAATGTAATTTATTAAAATCATTATCTTGTCTCGCTGTAAAAAATGACCAGCTGAAATAAATCATCATCAAGACTGAAATAATTTGCTTTAGGATATTTCTAGTCTTCACTTGTACCAACTATTGAGGTGTTGAGATTTTGATTTGAATGATTGAAATGTGTATGGTTAAGTGTAAACACTGGCTATTCGTGTTCTTATTTATTTGTTTAATAAAGTAGACCAGCAGAATGGTAATGCATGAATAGCTGCTAATTGTGGAATATATAACTGAGTAAAAGAAGAACACAATCATCTTTATGTTCTCAGAAATGTAATGTTTGTTTTACCCATGGTTTTGATGTTGGACTTGTAAAAATTTAGGTGCTCACTGATTTAGGGTGAAACTATTTGCTATATATGAAGGTGTCATAAGCTTTAAAATCTATTTGAAAACTTCTGCTAGGAAGCGTATAAGGAAATGATGAACATTTCGACCTAAGTGTTGGTTCTTGCAGTCGCAGTATTTACAGCTTGGTTACGGTGATGTCATTTTTCAATGCAGAGTTAACCTAGTGGATATTTGGAGTGCTTTTAGTAGCCTGGGACTCGTGACAACTGGGACACTTAGTTTCTGAACCACTATAAGAATTGATAGCTACGTTGCAAAAAAGGTTTGCATTAGTGACATTGTACTGATATTGGTAAACTATGGGTGGTCGAGTGTGGTCATCAGCTATGAGCAGTGATAGGAGGCAAAGTAAAATTTAAAGTAAGTAAACTTTAGAGCTGGGGGCAGAAATCCCAAGAGTCACAAGATTTGCTGTTCTTTCCTTCCTTAAAAGAGAGAATGGTGCATCTGTAACTTGGCAGGCTCGTCATCTGTAACTCTAAGATACAAAGCTAACCTTTCATGCTCTGTTTTCCGATTATTTGGTAATTTCAGTTGCTCTGTCATTTGTAGTCAATCTCCAAAGCAAAGGCTGAAAGTTTTATCTGAAGATTTATTTTCTTAGTACTTCACCTTCATTGAGGTTCTCCTGTCCTGTGTGGTGGTGGTGTCACTACTGCGGTTACCCTCCTACCTTCCTCACCCATGTGCATTTAGATTCTTTGGTTGTGAAGATTTACTAAGAATTATTGAAACTGCACAGATTTCCAAAATAAATAAAATGCAACTTACTCTTTTTGGCTGCTTAAAGTTACGATTTTGAATCTTACAGAGTATCATGTTTTAAACCGGTTCAGTGATACAATTCCTTGCTCTCTAGCTTTCTGTCTCTTCTGCTTTCTCACCTCTAAGCACCACCAGCACCAAGCAATGAAGTTAGTATAAAGGCTGCTTGTCTGATACAAAAGGAATTAACATCTTAGCTTCTGAAAGTTATACATGCTGGAGGTTTCTTACTTCTTGTGGATTGGTGGAATATGTGCGTGGTTCCATACCCTTGGCTGGGGTGATGATCGCAGCAATGATAGAGGGAAAGAGGGGGGCTGAAGAGTTCTGGGACAAGTTCAAGGCATAAGATTTTTTCAGTTTTCCACTGCTTTTCTACGTGGGTAGGGCAATGGTTGTGGGCCCTTCACCCAAGGAAGCTGTCTGTCTGCTGTAGTGCTGGTTGAGGACAGAGTGAAGTTACTGGAAGGACAGGGAATTGAAAGAATAAAAGTGGGGAGGGTTTGACAGAAGCTGATGAGTTAGTCACCACTGCCTTATATGAGAAGTAGTATCATCTACGCATGTACAAAAGAATAGTGTGAATAATCCCATGTCAAATAGATTTTTGAAGGAAATTTGAGGAGGCAGGTGGGTAAAAATTCCTGAAAACTGAAAAAAATTAAGGGCGTAAGAGTGTTCTCATGTTCTGTTCCCAAATGCAGGAGTTCATAGAGATGTTCAGCCTGGCTGGCTACATGTGTTGGGAAGGTGGGACAAGGCAGGTGAGCTCCTCTTCTGTATGCACTGATGGCACATTCGTGCTCTTCTAGTAAGAGAGTGGGGAAACACTTCTTTCCCAGGTGGATTTGTAGCGTGTTAGTGTCTTTCAAATAATATTTGAAATAATAGCAAATTCACTAATCAAAGCATTTGCAAGTATTTAACA
This sequence comes from Arenaria interpres, assembly GCA_013399435.1. Taxonomy (NCBI): domain Eukaryota; kingdom Metazoa; phylum Chordata; class Aves; order Charadriiformes; family Scolopacidae; genus Arenaria; species Arenaria interpres. Next base: position 290,784 of record VXAK01006555.1, on the reverse strand, counting down.
CAGTAGATCAAACACCTAAAAGTGTCTTGTTTATGAAATTTTAGACCTAAATATCGTGTATCTTTTTGTCTTTATAGTGATGAAGCAACCATTATCTCAGGGACAAAGCTTGCTAAACAAGTTTTGAAAGAAGTTCAAAGGGATGTAGAATCATGGATATCCTGTGGAAACAAGAGACCTCATCTCACTGTCGTATTAGTAGGAGACAATCCAGCTAGTCATATCTATGTCAGAAACAAGATAAAAGCAGCTGCAGCTGTAGGTATGTGTTACGTGATATAAATGATCCTTTGGTAAGCACAGGATACAGTTATTTAAAAATTAGAAAAGGGGAGGACCCCCCCTTTGTATCCTAATTTAATTTTGCACTGTTTTCTTCCTCATCTTCTCTGATGTTCTCTGGAAGTTTTTTGACAGTTAAGTGTCTTTACTGGCTTTGAGAGGCAAGTCAGTTTTTAGTTGTTTCTGCAAGACACTTCAATTATTTTTTGAATGTGAAATATTTGCTTAAGAGCTTGCCTCCTCCAGTACATGTTACATTTCTTCTTTTATGTGTGGATTTTTCAGCTTGCCTCCGACTGTGGTAGCAAAACCTACTACCCTGGCATTGATGGGAATAGTGTTTAAGTAACCAGTTTCATAGGAAGGTATTGAGAAGAGCCTTTTTCTTCATAATGTCCATCTTCGTGCTTTCGGTCCACAGTAGAGCCAGGCAAGCCACTCCAAAACCAAGGCTTCACAGCTCTGAAAATTAAGGGCAAAATTTCAGACATAATGAAATCAAACAGTAAAGCAAAGTGACTGACTACCTGGGATAAAGCCCAGTCACTACAACATCTCATCTGCAGCTGAAAGAGTATCATAGCCTAAACAGGGAACTTCAGTGTTCTTGCTGTCAGTGAAACTGCATGGTTTATTTTCCAAATATTTCTAAACTGTTTTTTCGTTTCGGATATACTGTGTCCAACTGTAGATTTATTTAGTTTTTTCTGTGTGTTTCGCTGTAAGATTGTACTTGACATCTAGAAATACAGCATTAAAGACCAGACCGCAAAACCAGAATGTTTAGCAAGTGGTTATTTAAGGCAGTTGTTAAGCATCGAACAGACTTTTAGATGAAATAACCGAGCTGTCCGTAGATAAATTTCCTGATACTAATACATGTCTTCTGTTTTTGGTTTTTATCAGGCATTTCTAGTGAGATCATACTGAGACCTAAAGACATTTCTCAGGAAGAACTCTTAGATATGACGGTAAAACTCAACAAGGATTCAACAGTTAGTGGTTTATTAGTTCAGCTACCTCTCCCAGGTAGGTGACATCTTTTGTCCTGCAGTCAATGTAAGAGAAAAGAGTTTGAAATGGTATTTCAGCAGTGATAAAACTTGCGATTTTCATCTAAATCTACATAAGTCAATTTAGTTAAACCACTGTATGCTTCCTAATGGAGAGGTACCTAAATTACTGGAGTTGTCATAATAAGTTGACTGGCATGTTGGGTTTCCCCTAGCTCTGTGTCTGCAAGTGTTGTCTTTTATCATACATTTATACTGTATGCTCTGAAGGGGAGGAGCTCTCTTTTTGGCATGTACAGGCATGAATTCTAGCACTAGCTGGGACTCCAAGGGTTACTGCCTATAAGTGTCTCTGATGGTGAAGTTGAAGCTTTGTTTTTAGGTAAGCTCTTCATTTCCACTCTTATTCCTAGTCTCGGTCTTCACTTTCACACAGTTCTCGCTGCCTTTACTTTATATCTACAAAACAGCAAAAATTGGGGCAGGTGCTGAGTGTTCTACAGGAAGAGATGCTTTGTTTGTGTTTGTAATAAACACCAGTATTCGTGATTAGGAAGTTTTGTGCTTCGTATGGTATGAAAGCTAACTGAAATTGGCCACTTGTTGAAGTAAGTTGGCCACAAGGTGGAAGTATATCACAAGGAGACTGATGTTGGACACCAAGTAGGGAATTCTGGGAGCTGATAGAATGTGGTCAGTTTACTTTGAACAAACAGCTCTCCCAATAAGAAGAGATTAGGGGAAACAGGTAATGTAACAAATTTTCATTTCATTAGTGAGAACTCATGCAAAAAATACAGCACTGACAGCTTGGGGATGGAAGTCTTCCCGTCTGAAGCGTGTAGCAAAAGAAACAGACTCATCCACTGGACTCCCAGTCTGTTGCTGTGCTCCCCAGAACTGGGAGGTGACATGTGACACTGTCTTACTTGTGTGAGTACTTGGTAAGATTGTTAGGTACCTCTTGCAGAAGTGAAATTTTTTTATGAGGAGGAAATGAAGTCATTACAGTCTACTGTTGAGCTGTCTGCCTTCATCGATGCATAGTTTGTGAATAGTTAGTGAATTTAAACCTGTTCAACATTTGAAAAGATAAAACCCCTGAGGGTAATTCTAGTTGTGTGGATTCAAATGTCTGATGCTAATACACTGAAGTGTTTAAGCCCTAAAGTAGTTGGTTGAAGATCCTTCTCAAGAACTATGGTCACACTAACCACATGAAGACTAATTAGCTTTCCTCTGCCCTGTAAAACTTGCTGGTTTGAGGTCTGGCTGTTGCTTGCCTTAGTGAAAATCTTAAAGTAATTTAATCAATAGCAGAACTTTCTTAACATTGTGTCTGTGTAGTGAAGTTAAATATGCAAGTTATCATGAACCCAAAATGTTCAGGAAGTTCTTTCCATAATTGCTGTCGGATATAACTCTGATCACTGAATTATTTTTTTTTTTCTCCCAAAAGAATTTCAGAAACAGAAGGGTAGAAAGCTGTTAGCTCATTTTCCAAAATTCTGTTGCTTCGCATTGTAATGGAAGGAGACAAAGCCTAGAAGTTGTGTAAACTTTATCAGTGAAGGCTGCTCCTTCCAGAGTTGAGGTTGTTGTGTGGGGTTTTGGTTTTTTTGCAGTAAACCACACACAGGTGTGGCTTTTGATCAACACAGGGGTAAAAATAGAAGCTGAAAACAGCTTTGTTCTCTTTCACTTCTGTGCTGGAGCAACTTAACTTTGAGGATTGTCATCTTTGCCTGAGGAAAACTTCCTTTCTGTGCGCCTTTTGAGTTCATCACCTCTGATGTGGTAATGGTTTTGCGGAGAGTTTCCTGTATCTTTTTTTAAATTGCCTGGAAGATGGCTATGAAATGGTAGATGTCTATTTGAGATAGAATATGAAAAACTCAAAATTTTCTTAGTGATAAGCAGCACAGAAGCGTGAGATGAATTAGTAGAAACATGATGTCCCTCTGTTGTGAAAGACTGTGCCAGCCAAAGTGTGGCCTGCTTTGGAACTGTGTTAAAATCATAGCGGCCTCCCGATAGAGCCTCTCAAAATTATTTCCAGGGAGCTCACTGCTGCTGCTCAACAGCTTTCTCCTTGCTCTGTGTCTGTATTTTTTGATTGTATGGTATGTTTTCAAATCCCTTTTGTGCTGTGTTTTTGTTTTCACCAGTCTTCCCTTTTGAAAACCAGTCTTCATTTTTCATATCTCAACATTAGAGGCACATGTTGTTTGTTGTGTAAATAAGTTTCTCTGTGCGTGGCAGAGTAGGTGGGCGAGCAATGCCCGCTGCCGCCTGGCAAGTTTGGTTAAGAAGTAAAAGGATGAGTGCAGCGAGGAACTTGGCACAGGGAGTAGCTTGTAATGACAGCAAGTAAGTTTGTGTGAACGTCAGTTGAGAGGAGACTAAGCGTGTTCTGTGAGACTGACAGTAACCTGCTCCAGTTTTGTTCCTCTGGAAATGAATGAGGCTACCTGCAGTCAAGTTGGAAACAAACCAGGAAAATACATTTCTTGAGGAAAATAAAATCTACTTATTAAGTAACAGTAACTGTCTCTACAGTTTGGATTGGTTTTGTTTGTTGGTTTGGGGACGGCCCACCCAAGATAGTGCTTTAGGAGTGTCTCTGAGGAGGGAGGGAAGGTGTCCACCTCCTCTCTTCTCAGGCCCATGTCAGCCTGTGTGTCCCCAGCTATGCAGCTGCGGTTCTTCCCAGTACTATGTACCCTTCTCTGAAATTCTGCAAACCAGTTTTGGGTGGGGAAAAAGAATATCCATGTAAAGCATGATCTCTTTCTCTTTTACACGAAGGGATCTATTTTCTGTCTATTTCTGGGAAGCTGCAGCCAGCCAGCAATGAGGAGGGGTTTGTCAGAGCAGTGTTCTGTCCTCTCCCAGGCGCAAGGAAAAGCACAGCTGCCAAGTTTTTGTTTGATGAAATCTTTTAACAAGAGATCACCCTGTTTTAAGTTTTATAATGTGTGTGATATCTTTTGACTAGCTTGCTCCTTTTAGAGCAAAATCACAAAAGACCTAAGTTGAGCAAGTTGACTACTAAATTCAAACACCCTATATATGTCTATGAATTATTTTTACTGGGAATGTCTGAATTTTGTAATCAACATTCATTTCCCTTTATTTGGCTTTTTTAAACATCCTGTTGTGCTCATGGAATTGAACATTAAGATATGTCTTCTCACAGTCACAGAGTTCAGATAGGGATCTAGCCTAGAATGAGTGTTGTAGCATTATATAAAAGGTGCAAAAATAATCATTCTGTGATGGAAAAGCTGTAAGTGTAATCCTGGAAACACTTTGAGTCCTTATTAAACAGTGAAGACTACGATGTCCTTGCTCATGGCAGGGGAGTTGGAGGAGATGACCTTTTAAAGGTCCCTTCTAACCCAAACTATTCTGTGATTCTAAAATTGTGACTGAGGTACCACTGAGTAAATACATTTATTAAACCAAGTTTGTTTTCTGGGTCAGTATGAGGATGTTTTGTAGAGCTGTTCCTCTGGAGTGTCTTAACATGCAAGCGTTAACCTTGGGTTTGTAACTCTGAGGTAGGAGAAGGTAGGACTGGCCATTGCATATTTTTTTTCCTAATCAGTGCCAATGTTTGTGCAGTATAAGCTTTAAGCAGTTGCAGACCTATCTGATATCAATAGTGCATATGAAAAATGTCCTGTACAAATAGATATGAATAATAAATTATGTGCAGGTATTGTAATTTAAGGCATACTTGGTGTTTTGAGCTCATCAATATTGAACAATTCTGTGCATTCTCACAGTTTTCCAATTAAGTGGGATATGTTTTAGTCCTGCTGATTAGCAAATTGCTAAAAACAGTTGTATTGTTGTAAAAAGGAAAAGGAAAGCTAGACCTGCAAAGTTATTTCAGCTTAGGGTTTCCATACATTTGTTTAAAACTTAGGTTTTGTATCCTTTGTAATCTTACAGACAGGTAACATGCGCAATAACTTTTTTCCTTTTTTTTTTCTTGAGCCACTTGATAGTTAACACTTCCAGAATACAGAAGAGGCTCTGAAATGTCTTGCTTAAATGTTTATTTTTATAGTTACCAAGTCATCATTCTCAGCTGAGTATCAGCCTCTCGTATTTTGATTTTAGTCTGTTGTATTAGCAGTGTCACAAACTGAATCATTTAATTTTCAGTAGATGACTTCAAAAGGTGAAGCTGTGACTGCTGCCGTTAGGGCGAGAGTGTAGTTTATTCATAATGCGTAATAATAATTACCCCAGCTAGACCAAACTCGTGTGTTTTTCTGTGTTAATGATTCAGATAGAATTGATGACACCTGACAAAGGAGAGAGCTGTAATTTGAAAACAATGTTTCCTAGATCACATAGATGAACGAACAGTTTGTAATGCTATCGCGCCTGAAAAGGATGTGGATGGGTTTCATATTCTGAATATTGGACGTCTGTGTCTCGATCAGCCTTCTGTCATACCTGCCACTGCTGCTGCCGTGTGGGAAATCATAAAACGGACAGGTAAGAAGCTGAACTGTATTGAAACTCTTTTTATCTCAGAAGATGAATGAAGGATTAAGTCAGGTGTGAGTTAAAAGGCGTAGGTTGTGTAAATGGATTGGGCAGATTGAAGAACAAACGTTTAGAGGATTAATCTAAATAATAAGGAGGTGCCAAACAGATGAGATCTTTTGCCAGTAGCAGAACTATTAATTAAGTGTAGACAGTAGTCCGCGTAGAATACTTGGTGAAACACTTTATCAAATGCAGAAAATAAATTACCAACGTTGTGAGGAATTTTCGGTGATGTTGCTGAACTCCTGATTATTTATCAAATGCAAGATTTGAATGCCGAAGCTCCTGTGGCGGAAGGGGAAGGAACAAGAACAAAACCGGGAACACTTAATTCAGTACTAGAAGGGGAAAAGAAAGCAGATATATTCAATAGTTGTCATTTCATAAGGGTAATATACATGTTCTTATTGGTAGATATAAGGGCTTCCATTTCCCTTGGTGGTCAGAGAAGAGAAATTAAGTTTCTCCAAAGGGTGATTCAGACAACCTGAATGAGTTGCCAGTTTTGTTTCTCTAAGGTGAAAGCTGAAAGTTGTTTTGTGGATTCATTCCTCAAGTTCAGCCTTGTGCATTTTTCAAGTCGTGTTGATGTCATCGGTCCACAACAGCAAATAATTATATCTTGGGGATTAAGAGGAAGGGTTTAGGTATATCAAAATAGTGGAATACAATTGTTTGAAAAAAAATTTTTTTCTTCTTTTTTTTTTTTCCTATAAGGAATACAAACATTTGGAAAAAATGTTGTTGTAGCTGGAAGATCTAAGAATGTTGGAATGCCTATTTCAATGCTTTTACATACCGATGGAGAGCATGAAAGGCCGGGAGGTAAGTCCATGAATGTTATTCTAAAGTATCCATTCGTGAAATCATCAAAATAAAGCTGACCAGAGGATTCAGCTAAAAAGAGAAGGCTTTTGTCTCTTGTACGGTATTTGCGACTGGAGAAGGGAAATAAATTTGCTAATATATTTCCTGACGTATTCTCTCTAGAGCAGTTTCTGGAGACAACTTTGTCTGGTGTTATGCTATTATTTTGTCTTCCATTTGAGGCAGCTACTGTTTAAACATGGTTAACACTGAACGTTGAGGGTATTACCTGATGCTGTGGCCTTAAAGAACTACAGAGGTTCATGTGATGTTTATACAAAGTAATAAGCAATATAGCTTTATGCCTGATGCTCATGCTTCCTTAATATTAATTTCAAGTCTTTCATACACATACATGTGCATGCATACATACATGCATGCACACACACGTATATATATATGTTAGTTAGGTGGTTATTATGAGAATGTCTAAATGACCAGCAACTTTTCTGTGTGAGCTCTATGATAGTACACGTTGGCCTGGGGGATTTTTCTGCAGTGCGGGTTATATGCCCCTGGAAATTGGGGGTTGTAATGGAAATATTTTTAAGTAATCCTAATTACAGAAGCATGCATGTGCTTCTATAATTGTGCTGTAGAAAGAAAAACAAATATGATTTAAATAGTATACTGTCCTTCTGCAACTTCATTTTGATGTTAGAAACTGCCAAGGTGGTGTGCACAAACAAGGTAAATGTGAATGTTTTATCCCAGGCATATTTAATAGGAGTGGAGTGAAATCTGTTATTAATATAATAAAACAGTAAAAGCTTCTTACTAATCATAGAGTTGGTTTTTCCACTCAGTCTCTGTGGGAAAGTTGCTATTTGAAACTTTTCTCAGTGTTGGAATTGTAATTACCATCAGTGCATAGTTCTGGTCTCATCCCCATTCCCATGAAAATTAGTAGCATTTCTGCCGTTTGCTGCAAATACTGGGTTATACTACTGGCACTGCAGTTCAGTTTTTGAAATAGTCTTTAAACAACACAGAGTTCTGTTGCAAACTGCTTGCATGCTTCTCAGTTGGAAATGGGGAGACTTAGTGACCTGTGATTCTTTCAGCAACTTGTTATGAAACCCACAGTAGTTGAATGGAAGTTTTTTAGGTGTAACTAAACACTGGTTTATAGCTTTCAGCTTTTGAGTTAGTTGGAACCATGGCTCAGCTTTTTTTTCACTTGATTCTTGGGCTTCTAGCTCTTATTTGACTGTCTGGTAGTATGACTTAGTTTTTTGGGTGTGTGTGTATCATTTTGGGGGTTGGCCATGAGTTGTTTGGCCTGTGACAGAACTTTGTTGTGCTTCATGGTCATCTGCCTACCTGACTGTGTTCTGATTCCTGACGTAATATGTATTACCTTCACCAGCAGCACTATTTACTGGTGGTGTCATTGATGCTATGTATGTCAAGTATTCTATGTGGGGACAGAAAAATGTTCGAATGTTCCCTTACCAACAGTGACATTGAATTAAGTCATTGAAGAAATGGATTTATTTTTAAGGTAGCTATTCTTTTTTTTCCAATTTGCCAAATGGCATTATACAGTATAAAGCACCTGTCAATGAGAAAACAAAGGAACATTTGTACTTCTTTCACAATAAATTAGCATTAAGTATGTATTAGTCGTGTACATGGTGGTAAATACTTTCATAGTTGTGTAGTCTAGTATGGTTTTCATTCCTGACTCACAGATTGGGCTGTCCTTGAACTTCTGGTTGGTTTTCCGCAGTTAGCTTTCTTTTCTGATTCTGCTCTGAGCAACAAGAGGCGAGCCTGGATGGCATCGGGGGGGAAGGCAGTTTAGATGGTGCTTTTATGTTTACCCCAGTGGCCATCAAAATTTCTGGATATATTATGGCAGAGAAGGAGCTGAAGGCAGGTGAGATAAAGCTGAGATATGCATTCTCTTTCACTGCCTAAATCTAAAGTACGATGATATCAAGGAGGTAGAGCTCAAGAAAAGATTGGAAACGTGAATATAATAAAAATTATAGCTTAGATGGACTAATCCTTTCCACCTGTTTTCATATTGGCTAATAGCAGGGCAAAATTTGTTCATTGTGATCAGAGTTGTCTGTCAGAGTACAAGATGAGGTAGCTTTAGCAAGTCTGCTAAGTTTCTAGATGAAGTGGGTTTTGGAGTTGAAAATTACATGTTAGAGTTGCTAATTTTATTTCTTACCAAAAAAAGGCAGGCTTTCTTCTTAAGAGCATATTTTGAATTATTTAAACCTGACAGTGGAAATTAAGTGGAAGCTTTTTTCTTCTTTTTTTTATTTTTTCAGGGGCATGGGGACCAGACAAGACCTACAGTTAAGTGGTGAAAAAGAACTTTCTCAGCTTATCAGTCAGGATAGGGTTTTATCAGCAATTGGGTTGATTTGATTAAATAACTTTTATTGAGAAGTGATGCAAGGAGAGAGGTGTGATACTATTATTTCTTTTTATTCTAGGTTTTAGTTGTGGGTTTTTTTTACAGATTATGAAGAAAACCAAAAAGCCGGGATCTGTCTTCATCTGTGATGTTTTGTGTAGAAACCGTCATGTCCTGCAGGTGGCAATATCTGATCAGATTGGAAAACTGAACCTTTACAAAACAAATGTGTTTTGTGTAGGCAGGTCAAGAGACTATTTTATAAGCTAGTTAATCGTCTCAGTGGTATCATATGGAATCTTAATTGCTAGGTGTATTCCTCTTCTTTCAGCAGGAATAACAGTGTAAAAATAGTTGTTTATTTTCTGTTTTGGCGTGATCACAAGTAAATGGAAAAGCTACCCTTTCATCGGTGTCTGTAAGCTTCTGGACTGCTGTTCTGAAGGTAGGGAGTTTGGGGTTGGGTTTTTTCCCCTTCTTTTCTCTCCTTTTCTTTTTGTAGTGAGAGCAGTTACTTGGTTTCAGGAGCTGACTACAGACACGTTCTTCACTAAAGCCCTTCTAAGAAGTTGTGAATATTTGTAACTTTGAATTTTCTCCATTGTTTTTCTCAACCTGTCTGTTCGGCACAGGATAAAAGATCAAAAGAATCTCATTATGTATATATTTTTGGAAGTAATTATTGTGATTTTGGGCAAGACAAGTTTTGCGCTTAAATTCATGGGAAGTTGTAGAAAGTTGGTGAGAGACTTGTAACTGCTGGAAATTCCCCTTCTTTCATGGAATTGCTTATGCACATCTGTACTTTTCTGTTCTCATTATCTGAAACTGTCTTGATCTTCTTCTCTTTGAGGAGAGATATGCACTGTAGAGACTGAAGGAGAAGAGGGATCAAAGGTGAGAGGAAAGAGCACAGAAGTCAGAGCACAGATGTGTTGAAGATGAGATCCTTAGGAAGAGAGTTAATGAGATCGGAGGCACAGATTAGACCAGACATATTCCAGAGGAAGCAGATGTGGTGTTAACATCTGAGATGGCAAAAACTTTTAGCTTAATGGTTCATAATGTGGCTTAGGAGTCTCTGAGTGGAAGGTGGAGACGAAGGGATGTAACACCTGAACACTTGTGCAGTACAAATAGTTGACAGGGAGATTGTTGGGAGGAGTCTCCTTTGATAGCTGTTATCTTTGCTGTTTTCTTGGGCAGTCCTTGAGGGATCACTGCGCTTGCTGTTGGATGCAGTACGAGACTTCAGTCCCTGTCCCCATGACAATCCACTTTGTGTGTAGTGGCTGCTCCTCAGCATCTCCATCAAATAGCACAAGGTTTTTCATGTCTAGGAGGGTTTATTTGTAGCTTCTTGCCAAGCAACGTGGATACATGCAGGAGCAGGCCTCATAGCTTTTGAGTTTGCCCATAAGGATGTGTGCTTCTGTTTGTGAGAACTTCAAACACTTCCTACTCTGGTGTGATGTAAGAGTTCAGTTTTTTTTTCTTTTATTGGGAGTTACGAGATATGGTAGGACACCTGCAAAAATTCGAGCACCTGTTTGTCCAGTCTTTTCCATTCCTGTTGTTGCACTTGAGCTACATAAAATGATGACTTGGAATTCTTTGAGTGTGTGGAAAAATATATGCATTGGATGTATTTATCCCTGAAGTGGTTATGGTGACAAACCTTCTCAGCTCCATCCAATTGGAATTTTGTAAATACTGGTGCTGCTGTTGATTGTGTTCAAGAATGCCTCTCCTTGATGAAATCTGGTACCGTTCCAGTCAAGAGAGGGATTTTGCTCTCTGACCCTTGCATGCTGTTATTGATCAGCAGGGTTTCTAAGCAAAGGCCCTTGGCATCCTTGTTGTCATAGGTACAAGTCTTATTCCCTACAATATCAGGCCCTACAAAGAGAAGAGCCGCAGTTGTCATCTCCAGTTGTTGGCCAGGTTATCAACTGTGTTAATTCTTGAGAGGGGGAATATCGGTAAGAAAAGTGCCCCTTCGCTGAACTTGAATTATTCCTTGAGCACTCAAAATCTGTCAAAAATGTGGGCCAAAGACTAAACTTTGATTCAAAGGAGACGCTGTTATGGAGTTAGGTCACAGGTACAGGGAAGACTGTGGTCTTCCTCCCTGTTCTATGCAACAGGATGTCAAGGGAGGCATCTGGGGAGCTTCAGGACAGATGAACGATAAATGTGATTGAGCACTGAATGTGGAGATCTTGTACTCAACGCTTTAGTTTGTGACAAACAACTGAGTCCTGTGGCACACTGTACAAATTGTGCTTAATAAGGTAGCCACAGGATTCCATGCTGGGTTTGCTCTGTGCAATGCCACTAAACGTAATGAAGCTGATTCAGGAATAAGTTTAAGAGTAAGCTTTCTTTCCTATGTGTGGACAGCAAGTGTTGTGAGCGTTCTGCCTATGCTGAAATAAATGATGCATCGCAAGACAAATCTGCTCATGATCTGTACTGCTGTTAATGTATCAAAGTAAGTCCTCTGCACCTCAAAGTAAATGCTATAAGCATTTGATATGTGACAGTTAATTGATAATCTCATTTCAGGTGATGCTACAGTGACCATTACTCACAGATACACACCGAAAGAGCAGCTCAAGATCCATACACAACTCGCTGACATTGTGATAGTAGCTGCAGGTAATACTGATTGTTGTTAATACTCCAATCATGGTGTTTAAAACTTAAAAAGTAAACTTTGTTGTCTGTGTTAGTGGCACCACTAGCTCTTTCACATTTCACCCAATAATCGGTGCTTGTGCAGTCAGTAGGATTTCTTGTTGTAAGAAGGGCAAGTGGTTTGGCTCTTTGTTCTTGCCCTTCACATTTGCAGACTCATAAACTGTTTCTCGTCACATGTGACACCTTTCCCTTAGGGAGACTTTAGAGTGAACTCAAGATTGGGAACCAGTCAGTGCATAGTTTATACAGGTATAATTATGTAAATTAAAACATTCTCTCTGCAGTGCAAAAATCATGAGTCATTAAATTTTGACAGAAAGGTTTCTGTAAATCAGCTGGAGGCTGCATTCATAAAACAATGGTATCATTCCCTTGCTGTTAGAATTAAGGGCAACCTTGCCAAATCGTCTGGTAGTTTTGATAACATACATTATTAATGGCTGGATTTTTATTTTCTTTTTTTCTTTTAAAATTATCAAGTGAAGAGGAAGAGAATGGTAATTGCCTAGAGGAAGGGTCTTGAAAGATTAGTGTCTGTATTCTTAAAGCAATGTAGAGTGAAATACTTGCAGTTTGACTAGCCTAGAACAAAGAAACAAGCAGAACTGCTTCTGAGCAACCTCTGGTTTTTATTTACAGGTATTATAAATAGAAATATAAATTAATTTAAGAAAACAAATCCAAACACTCCAACTTACTAAAAAACTTGGTAAAATTCTGTGTCCCCTGACAGCTCAGAATATCCTCCTTCTCTCATATCGTTTTGGAGGACAACAAGAGAATTATGTCTCTTTTCTGCTCCCTTCCTCCCTCTTCCTCATCCTCAAGAGTGAAGTCATGCTAACTTATTTTCTAGGCGAAGACAGATAGATACCTGTCTAAAGCTCATCACTTCCTGTTGAAGTGAGATGTCCTTTGCTTCAGGGCTTAACTGCACTATCTCTTTCTCATGCCAGGTCAGCAGCAAGAAACAGCTCAGTTGTCCCACATGTGGTTACTCAACTGTGGGCCTGACCAGAATTCGCGTGCTGTGAATGAAAAGTAATAATATGTGTGCTGATTGGAAATAAACTAGTAACTTTTCATCCAAATTCACTGCTTCCAATTTAATCATCACTTCCGATTTTTATGCTGAACACAGTTTGTCACCACTTATGCTTGTAGTTAAACGGTTCAGTAGCAATTCAGTTGTGTTTGCTCTTCACATTATTTTCCCTTTGTCATTTGTAACAGGAGCGTGATACAACATTCATTACACAACATGACATACTTGGAATGATGAAAAAACCTAGGGCTAGATTGTGCAAACAGTGTGCAGCCCTGCCCTAGTGGATGCTCTGGGGAAGATTACACTTCAGAAAGGTGGAATCCCTCCAAGGATCCCCTTGTTACTTGAGAACTGTGCACATTGTGCCTTTGGGATCACGCAGTCCCCAGAAATGTGCGACCTGTTCAGTGAGTGTTACAAAAAAGCTAACTTCTACCCTGCCAGGTAGAAACAGCTGCTGTCATAAGATGTGCAAATGGAAAACAGCTTTTTGTGTGTGTCTTCAGGTAGGAGCAAGATCCCTATTCTCATTCTCCTCTTACCATGTACTACTTTTAGAAGAGCATCTGCATTCTGGCTCCTGGTTTGGTGGCTTGTTGCAGTGAGTCTGTTCGTTCTGATGTGGTACCCTGTCTCTGAGGAGTCTCCTGTTCGCTTGCATTCATGGCTTTCGTATTGCTTCAAATCAGGTGCTTCTGGTTTTACTCTTGAGTTTGAGAATACCCATCTTCATATGTTTTCTCTCATTCGCTCCTAGCCTCGGGACCCCAGTTTTCCTGCTTACTTTGATTGTAACTATCCACGCAGCTTATTCCTTCCTTCTCATTCCCTCCCAACTCCTTGCATCATAAGTTCCAACAATGCTGCTCTTGTCCAGCCTACCCCTCCCTAAAATCTGTGTCTCTGCTGCCAGGTGGAGCTTCCTAAACTCTTTCTGTACCACGCAGCTCTTGCATTTCTACCCAAAGCGTAATATTTTCTCCTAAGCACACGCAACACTTCGCATCCCACCAAAGCCTTTCCTTACTTTGCCTGCTATCCCTGCCTATACAGGCATCCCACCAAGTCTGTTCTTTTTGCCATTAGCCTGGACCTGTAGTAGAGGAAAAAGTGCAGCTTTAGGTGTGGTGCATGTATGGCCACACAGTACTCCCAGGGTGGTGAGGGAGGCTTCTGCTGTCTTGGCTTTCCAGTCTGCCTGGAGAGAAGAGACTCATCTGCCTGCTAGCTTTGGAGAGGGGTGAAGAGGAGAAGGAACAGGGGTGCCAGATGCCAGGTGAAATTCTTCTGGGGCTACTTGTGCTGCCCCTCGGGGCATGATCTGTGGTCCTCTTGTATAGGAACTGCTGATTTGTCAGACCCTTTTATTCAGATAGTGGCTGGTTAGCTTTCTCAGGAGTTGGCTATTTTACAGTCCTTGTGCCTAAGCTGGGATTAGGTAGCTTTGTTTCTGTGTTGTTTAAAATGTGATTCATCGTTTTCTACAAAAATTACCGATGAAAGATTTTCCCACATTCTTCAGTCAGTGCATTTTAGGAATAGCTGCTCGAGTGCTTATCTCTTCCTACTCGGTATGTAAAGTAGGCTTAAGTAAATAGATCTGCTCATTTGGTTTGGGGGTTAGTTTATTTGTTGCTATTAAGTATTTGGCCTATTATCAAACCATTTTACAAAGGGTGTAACTGTGCAGCTTCCGTTAATATGCTTCCATTCCTATCACACACAGATCATTTACCCCCATAAGGCTGAGGCATTATCCAATTACCAGCCAGCTTGCAGCTGATTGCATAAGGGTGCGATGAAGTAGATGCAGCCAGATGTTATCAAATGGCATAGGAAAGAATTTGAGGTCTTGGCTTGCTCAACATCAGAAGCAGAGTTTCAAGCTTGTGTCCTATGGGGGAGTGAGAAATGGAGAGCAAAGAAGGTTCTTGTATTGCCTGTATCTAAATGATTAACTGGCTGTGATCCAGCGCTTTAAATGAAGCCAAAGCCCTCGTATACCAGGGCTTGCATCCAATAAAACTACAGTCTCAAACCATAGGGATTTGCTTCCTTTCCCACTTTTTTTTCCATCCCTCCACCTGAGAAAAAGCTGCTTTGGTGGGGAGAGGGGAGCTTAAACTCCCCCCTTGGAGATACTCTGTTACTAGGATGGACATTGCTCACAGAATGTAGAACTGGGGGAATTGCTCAAGAAGCAAGGTGAACTGTAATTCTAAAGTTGGAATTTCCGGTCACTCAAAGTTGCAGGTTGCACGGTAGGAAAGAAATTTAGAAAGTCATTTAAAGTGATACAGAGAAGAGATTGCTGCTGTTGCAATTAAGGTATGATACGCTAATGTAGATAATGTGTAAGGACTTGATATTCTTGGCTCTCTGATAACACACAGTGACTTTGGTCTAAGATACTGCTTTGCCTTAACATTCCAGGAGATGCTTCATTTGTTGTGACTCTCCAGGCGTAAACTTTCAGATGTCTGGTCACACACGATGCTGCTGTTTGTGAAGCAGCACTAGTATGTTTATTCTGAGATGGCCTTGCCTGTAATTAAAACTGCTCTCTGCAAAGTGGGATCCTGCTGAGCTGCTGTTCTTGAAAGGGGAGGTCTTTTCTGTGCACCGAGTGGAGCTGAATTCTGTGATTCTGTTGGCCTCCCATAGAAGTTTTACCTCTAGCTTCAGCACACTGGGGAAGCTGGGTGAGATTGAGCCCTTCAAAGTACGTGTGGTGCTACCTGCAGTTTGAAATCCCGTGCAGCAGTGATCTTCACAAAGAGGAAGACATTAACTGTCCAGGACTACTGCCTTAGAAAATGGTAGTTTGCCCCTCTCCCCTTCGGTAGTACCCAGGTCAGATTTTGTCTGTAATTCAGTTGTTGTTTTTGTACTTCAGTCGCTTCAGTACCTAAATAACTGTTTTGATGTCTCTTGCTGTGTATATAGATAGCTCAGCTCTGCTGACTGGAAACATAGAGCCATTGACTCAGCTCTTAGTCTGGAACCTGAAGTGACCTTTTAGGTTTTCTCGGTACTGACTGTTGAACATCTTCGTGATGAATATCAAGATGCTTTGCATTTAAATGCGTTGAAGAAATATGGTGCCTATGATAGAGCTGAGATGGCTTGTCACATCACTGTGTTAGCTGGGGTTTCTTAATAGCAGAAAAATCAAACCTGGGGACACTGAGGCCAGGCCCTCCTTGGTCAAGCAGGGGGGTCTCCCCATTTGCTATAAACAGCAGGACATGGTGTTTTGTTGAAGCTCCCCTGTGAAAGGTCAGGACACTGTGTGTGTCTTGCAGTACCACGATTGTGTCAGTTTGTGTTCAGTGGATCTAATCTCAAATTCTTCTAAAAAATCACTGCCTTACCAGTTGTTTGCTTTCTTGCCTTTATGGGGGGTAATTAATTGTATGTAAATGTGGTGTCTTTCCTTCCTCTGTTCAAGGTCAAATGATTTTTGATCCTATGTTCCTTTTTTCCTGTGGCACTTGAAATCTAAGCTAAGTTCCTTCCAGCTTTGTGTCATCTGAGCCTTATGCCACTAGTAGATAATAAGTGATCCCTACCACCGTGCCATTGACATTGTAAACAAACACCTGGCCCTTGTGGTGCTCCTTCTGCACACGCTTTCGTTTTCATAAAGTACCAGTGGAGCCTCTTACCTGGGTACAATTACCCAGCTGGATTTCTATCTAGCATGTTTTTCTTGCTCGCTCATGAGAAGATCAGGTGGGGAAAGTTTTACTTGAAAGGCAGTTGCTTCTCTTCCACAGATTGAGCTGATGCTGTTTATGATGGCTAAATCCAAGCTGTCCGTTTTATTTTCTTCTTCTTGTCTATCTATTGCTTATGAACGACAGGAATCTAAAATAAGAAAGCAGGATAAAACAGATTTGCTCACCGTGCTAGCATATATATTTTGGTTGTGGTTTTTTTTTTTTTTGTAGCAGTGGTATTTCATGTAGTTCATGTTGATTATTTAAGTGACTGCTTGAAATGTCATGCGGCTAACAAGTACAGTATATGAGAAATCAGAGAAGTCAAGAGTAACGCATATCCAATGCAGATATTACAAAGATAAAGATTAAAGAAAATGCTGTGGAGGTAACATACACAGCTTGCTTCAGCAGTTGACAACGCTTCTGGATCAGCAGACCCCTGACAATATGAACAGTTTCTTGTGGCTCACAGAGCATCTTTATCATCCAGCCTTCCTTTGGAAATGCTGTGAAAAGCACTTACTGCCACAAATCAGCAAGGTTTGTGATCAACCTCCTTCACTGAGGTTGTTGACTATGTGACCGCTGGTTCAGCTAAGAATATTTAGTCAAAATGAACAAATATCACCTTTTCTTTTTATAATTACAAACACTATGAAACTGAGGAATAATTTGTTTTCTGAGTGTGATGTATCATGACAAATTCAAGTGGAAGAATTACCTTCGGTTTTGTGCATACATACACGTGTGTGCACACCCCTTGATATAATGTGAAACTGATGACCTGAGACTACCTCGCCATATTAATCAAATATACCTTGATGATTCCAGGTATCCCAAAGTTGATTACAACTGATATGGTAAAAGAAGGTGCAGCTGTGATTGACGTAGGCATCAACCATATCCACGATCCTCTTACAGGAAAGACCAAATTAGTTGGGGATGTGGACTTTGAAGGTCAGTGAATCACTCTTTATACGAACCTGTTGGATAAATATATTAAGTTTGTGGGATTCATTCATGATAAGTACTTGGAATAGCCAGTGTCTCAAATGAGATAACACTTGCAGGATTTTTTTCGAATTTACTTAAATGAGAAAACAAACTTTATGTTCATATATCTGCCCTTAAGAAATGGTATGTTATTTAAGAGAGGAAGTGTTACTTTTGGTTACACATCCTAGCAACCTTTAAGAGATGCAGATGAGCTGTTACAGCAGTGAGGTTGCAGAAGACTCTTGTCCCCAGGTTTCTTTAATCCTTTGTGAGACTGTGAAGTGTTTCAAGAGTAAGCAATGGGAACAGTTTCTGCTCTTTCGCAAGTGTAGGGTCTCCCACTGTTCCTACCAAAAATTATTATACCACACCTTCTCAAGCTTCCTCTTGTGCTCTCACTCTACACTGGTATGTGAAAATCTTCATTCTGCGTTAGAAGTATCCTTTATGCTAAGGTTTAATGTGGGTTCGTCTTAAGCTGTTGAAAATCTTGGTCCAAGCAAGTCTAACACATAAAAATTCATGATACATATTGATCTTTTTATGTTTAATGTGTTGCAGAGCGAGTTCACAATGTAACTTGATTAAATATCTCTGCTCTGGAGGATCTCCAGACTGGAATAGCAGGATTGTTGCAGTTGAAAATTAAAGCTTATTGGCAGAGTTGAGTGTGGGAAGCTTAGACAGCATTTCCCCACATTATTAATGGTTCTCTACAGTTCCTTATTTTGATAAGTATGAAAATCACCCACAGGTTTTTTTCACAGTTATTAACATCTTGGCTGGCATAATGTCTCAAAGCTTAATTATATTCAAAATGTTTCTAGCCAGCTGTATGTATTTGTAATTACATCACTCCCTTAGTTCCTGCTTCTTTTACTTATCATACATGATACCTGTCTGTTAAAGTCAATGAAATTACCCGCACGAGCGTAGCCAAGTGATTGTCTCGGCAGGCATTTGGAATGTATAACTGTACGTGTACAATAGAGCTCCAGTAGAAAAATACTTTTAATACAATTGATTATTTTTTTTGTTTATTTTGTTATCCTTCTTATACTGTCAGAAGTAAAAGCTTATATTTTCTGTTTTCAGAACTGAACTAGAGAGAGTTTTCAGGATTTTTTTGTTTGCTTTAGCAGCTGTGGGAGGAAAAAAGCTATAACTTTGAGAAACATGAAATTGTATCCTCTTTGTTTGTTTTTCTTTAAACACGATACCTTCTGAATGTAATATAGGTGTAGATTCAATGGCAAGGCTGTGATTCAGAGTTTCAGCAATGCGCTGTATATGTCTCGTCATGTCTGCTGTGGGTTGTTCTCATGATTTTACCTGGGGGGAGGGAAGATCCAAAAAAGAGGGAGGAACTTCAACTTGGATTATGCCACTACAGTTGCAAGTAGCATTTCACTGTACATTGCCAAAGGGAAATTGTTGTTGGTTCATTGGTATCGGTGAAAGTTTCACTAAATCTCTAACAAAAAAAACCCAACATCCTAGTGTATACAGTTCTAAATACTAAAAAAGTATATCACCCTTGTGCAGTATTTGACTTGGCAGTTAGGAAGTGGGATGAGCTAGTGTATTCAGGTAGCAAATAATGTTATTCTTTTCCTCCCTTTGATCGCTTGACGGAATTTATATTTAAGCTTAAGTGAAATGATTTTTGCAGGTTAAGGCTAGGTACGTAAATGGCTGGCATGATAGGCAGCACCTCTTGAACGTCATGTAGCCCGCCAATATCTATTGTCTCATCATCCACTTCTTTAAGTTGAAAAATGTGGTTGTGGGGAGAGCAGAGGTTTAGCTGGGCAATCAGAGGTTAAATTTGATTTGTAAGGAATAGATGGGAATGGCTTACTTCACCAGGTCATCTGACTGAAAATCTCCCGTGGTGGAAATTAAGTTTATTAGATGGGTGGAAACTGTTTTGATTCAGTTGTCATATCCTAGCAATACTTGGATGCCATACTCTAATCTCTAGGGGCTAGGCTAGACACTAAAGTTTATTTTTATCTCTTGAACAACAAAAGGATGCCATTTCAAAACTTTTTTTTAATGTTGTTCATTGTTGAATTCAATGTCAGAAATGCCCGGAGGAAAGAATTCCTACCACTGGTCAAGAGAGTTTGATAGCTGCTGAAAAAATGAGTTTTGAAGTTTTGAAATCCATTCTAAAAATCTGCATTTTTTGGAGTCCTGTCCATTTCTGCTGCAGGCAGCAGAGGTGTGTGCAGTCCCCCGCAGCCAGACACCTTGGCCTTGACGGCACTTCCCGCAGCGGGCTGAGGGCTGAGCACCGGCACAGGCGTGTGTACACGCTCTCAAGCCAGGGAACATGCTTTGGCTGTCTTTTAAACTCAGTAAATGAGGAGGAAAAATGCTTAGTTTACTTACAGAAATTTAACAGTGTCAGACCTGTGCGTATCACTTTTCTGGCTGCTATAATGGCTGGCTTGGTAGCAGTGGCATTGGGGTTCCTCTGGGCTTGTGAGGCTTAACTGTTTCTTTTGGGTAAAAATCCCAGGCTGTACTATGGAATGTCTTTAACCAGTATTTGTGATTTCCCCCATCCCCATACATCCTCTTTATTTTGACACTCCAAACTATGTCCACATCAAAAAAGGAATTTATTATTATTATTTTTGTCCAGAATAGTTTACTGAGCATCTAGAAGAGCGGGAGAGGAAAGCACAGTGGAGAAGGTCAGCTGTGAAGCGCTGAGGTACCCAGCCTGATCTTGCTAGGACATCTTAAACTGTCTGTGCATACTTCCATTTATATAACCCCCTTTATGTTAAAAATTTGTCAAAATGTATGGTCCAGGGAGGGGCCCTTTTGTAGCTTCCGGGAACCACGAGAGGGAGGGTGAAGTGCCAGGGAGGAGGAGAAGCAGTGGCATCCTTACATTATTGCCAGCGCCACTTCAGTTGCTTTCGGGCAGCAAGTTTCAGTCGCAGAAAGGGAGACATGTTTCTATGAACAGGGTAATGCGTATGTGGGTGTACTTGGCCCTGTTTTATAGGGCTTTTGTTGCCACAGCAATAATGCTAAAGGAGGAGGAGGTCTACAAGGACCAGGAACATGAAGTAAAGCAACAACTTACACAGAGCATTTAACTGGAATAGCTTTTCTGGGTGGAGCACCATTTCCAGGAGTGACTGGTAGAGCAGGGTAGTAACACGCCAATGTAGTAGCTAACCTTTGGAACTGGAAATGCCCATGAAACCAAAGTGTGGAGAACTTGAATGATTCTTCCCACATCTTTGACAAGAAGATGGCAATGTTGGTTTTAGAGTCTTTATTGGATGCCTATATAGGAAAGAAATCCTTTATGTAAGACTTTCATAGGTGATACAGTTGTTGTATCGGTGGAGGGCATATCAATGAGAATTGTTCTCCCCACTCGTCTGTCTTGCACAGTCTCGGCAATGTAAGAGAGATTCTGGAAAGTGGGTGCCACCAGGAGCAGGGAGGGGTTCCCAGTACTGAGTAGCAGAAAAGCCTCCCTCAGCAAGTGATGGATGTGGTGAAGGATGATGGGCCTATAGTATGAATTTCCTTTGGGTGAAGGATATTGTACATAGTGCATGCAGGGAAACCAGGGAAACTGTATGTTGAATACTGTTAAGGTGGAGATGGACCAGGTTGATGTATTGCTTCTGGATAGACCAAGTGTACCAAAAAGAAAGAATCAGTTGAATGAAAACCAGAGAAGTGTATCCGGTCTTCATCCATCAGCTGCAGGACTAATGACTACAGAGTGATGGGGCAAGCTAACAAGTTTCTTGAAACTTATTCATGTAGTTCAAGAGGTTGACCACGATAATCTTCGAATCCAGCTTCTTAATGGCAATGGTATGTCTTAACTACTGTTTGTAGGAAATCCAGGCTTTGTGACAGCAGTTGCTTCTGACAGTTGTTTGGTGAAGCTTTGCATTCATTGTGTTACCTTCCAGGCTGTAGGGTCCTCTTTGGATTGTTGAATCCTATCCAAATTACCTCTCTGTGAAGCTTTTCCAAACAGTGGTTGTGAAATTAGAATGTGGATGTTCCTGCTGCTTTTACGATAGCTTCAGTTAGTTAATTTCTCAGTTGATTTTGAAGACCCGGCATTCATTTGCAATTAATAGAAGTCCAGTCTGTGTAAACTGGTCACTGTGTTGCTGGTCTGCAAAAGTCTGTGACCACCAGATGGACTGATTCCTTACTGGTGGCATTAAGCTGCTGGATGGCCAAGTCTAGGTACTCCTCTGCAGAAGAGTATGTCGTGGAGGGGTCTAAGTAAGTAATCTTTGATATCTTGAATTTCGGCTGCCATTGCTCGTTATCCCAAGGCTACAGCAACAGCCCATCCACCTGTCTGTGTTAATTAGCTGACTGCAAAGAAGCTGCTGTGCCTAATTACATGCTGCATTTTTCTGCCCCAGATGGCTCTGTTGCTTGGCTTTTAAGGGTACTGGAGGAGGAGAGATGTATGCGCTGTGGGAATTACAGTACTAGGCCGTAATTCCTTGGTTTTCTTTTCTGTTGCTGTTAAAATGGCTGCAGTAAGAGAAGCAGGAATAATATCAAAAAGAAGGAACGGTGCAAAATGGGTTGCTGGTCGGAATCCCACAGTGCGTAGTGAGAAGAGTCCTAGAATGTGTAGAGCAGAACATGGGATATCTACTGTGATTGCCGAGCACGTGATTCACACGTATGCGGTGCTGCAGGGATGCAGTGATCCCAAGTAGCTTTACAGCGACTAATAAAGCTGTGGGGAAACAGTGCTTAGGCAGGAATTACTCTGCATCACTTAATGCAGATGCACAAGACCCAGAACTGCCTTCAGGTTGAGACTTGCCCGCGGTTTGTGTGATTAACCCTATTAGGTGTCTGATGTCCTTAGCTTTAAAGGAACCTAGGAATGAAGGGCTGTTTCCAAAGCAGTGGGTCCTGTTTTTCAAGGAAACAATCTACATTTCATTTCTTCTGAAGAATCAAAGGAAGATTTTAAGGTTCTACAGAAACTGCAAAAGAGCAGCTCCTCCCCCATAGGCGCCTAATTTGTATACCAACATGTACCTGATCGGCAGAGAGATGCCTGAGAGAAGAGCAGGCATCTCGAGAAAGCAGAGTTACAGCTAGGGAGAAAGTTACGCTCTTGCTGAGGAGCAGAAACAAGACCTTCTGGAGGAACCAACAGTGCAGCGTCTTACCTGCTGACGTGAGATGGGTCACACTCAAGTGCCATCTTAGAATTGGGCTTTGCCCTACTGAACTTCACGAGGAAAGGCAAATCTATTTACATTTTTGAGGGCCAGGTTGCTTTTCCCCCTTTGGTCGCTGGTATTCATCTTGGAAAATTGCATTCACCATATCTGTATTTACTCTTAACAGCGGGAACTTATCAGATGGTAGTTTCCCCAACATAGGCACCTGCTGCGCGTTTAAAAGTCTGGATGAGCTTTTGTGAATAAGCTCTCTGGGTGGTTTTATGCTAACTGATAGGAAATAAGTCTTCTGCCACACTGACCCCCAGGGATTTCCATAATGATAGAGTATGGGCAGAGAAATTCCCCAGCAACTTGTGAAAACAGTGTGCTGTGTGTTTGCTGCTGAGTAGGGCTCCTGACACTAGAGGCGATGAATGCTGTACATGATATTCATGAGAAGGCTTTCCGTAGGTAAGGCATGGTCCGGTTGCGGGTTCTACCTCTTTGTAAGTAAGATAGGAGTAGTTTGAATAATACCACAAAAAGAGGTATGTAACATTGCCTTGGAAACAAACTTATTTCAATTTAAAATGCCTAAGATATTTTCTATGTTAATTACTGTGTTTACTTCAGATGTGGGTACATTTCAATAATTATGACACTAATCTGGGAAATTTGTAGTAACTGTATTAACCGTAAACACCAATCTTAAACAGTAGGTAGTTCAAAATAGTGTAACTATTAAAAAGACAAATTATTTGTGTTTGAGAATATGAAGAATAACTGTCATATGAGATCTTAATTAATTTGTCACAATTTACGTGTAAAAGAAAAAATACATTGCAATTTGTCTACCTTTCCCTATATTTTAACAGTATGTGGTGGTACCAGTCAACTGAGTTAAAACCCTCACAGTTGTAATTGCCATCTGTCCTCAATGAGGGCGAGTCTTCTGTTCTTCAGTGAGGTATTTGCTGTTAACTTCTGCGGCTGCTTTTGTTAGGCCCATGGCTTGGGGAGTTCAGGCAGTGGGGTTTTCTATTTCACTTACCCCCCCCTTAAAATTCAACGAATATTCTGTCCAAAAAAAACCCAGTATCCAGCTTTTCAAATACGCTTTTAATATTTATTTTTGTTAGACCTTGTTAGTCTCAACAGTAAAGCACCATATACATTCAAGGTAACGTGCCTCTGCTTTAAGTGTATTTATATCTGTTTTGTTCCAAAATCAAGGTGTCTAGTTTTCCATCCATTGAGCTCTTCTCGTAGCCAGGGATAGATTCTGTTCTGAAGTGACTTCAGTGGAAATGCATGTG
Source organism: Arenaria interpres (assembly GCA_013399435.1). Lineage (NCBI taxonomy): Eukaryota > Metazoa > Chordata > Aves > Charadriiformes > Scolopacidae > Arenaria > Arenaria interpres. The sequence goes on along the minus strand of VXAK01006555.1, from coordinate 266,690 downwards.
CTCGTGTCAGAGTTAGGCTTGCTCAGATTTCTCCTGTGTATGTGTCTGTCTTTTTAAAAACTATGCTTTTAAAAGTGGGGGGTGAGTTTCCATGAAATTATTTCTAAGCAAGCAAAAAAACCCCAAACAAACAAATAAAAAACCTCTCATGGTGGCACCCGAGTGAAAAAACTTCTGTAGTAACCAGGTTAGTAATGTGCCGTTTGGACTAACCATTATTAGCAAATAACTGCTCATTACAGTTTGTCATGCAACGAGTTCCCAGCCGGTTGCTTGTAATTCCTTTGCAAGTAACCTGCAATTCCAGTTGTTTGCATTTTGCAACAGGAGATAAGAATATCAAGTCAGGATTTATTGCTACGTTATATTAATTGCTCCTACAAAGAGGTTAACTTGACAGGTGTTAAATGCTTAAAAAATATCTGTACGTATTTGCCTCTTAACACGAGAGTTCAAGGTGCGTACGGACCTTGGATAGTCTGACGTGGTTTGTGGTTGGAGCTAATTCAGCTGTAAGAGTGTCCTTTCTTTTTGAGACTTCGGGAAGATCTGTGCCTCCAAATCATAGTTCAGTATAGGCACCCTAGTGACACTGGTTTGAGAAAAAAAAAAAGGAAAAAAAAAAAAAGAAAAAAGCCTTCTCTGGAGCAGCTGAGTGTTTATGGCTGAAGTTGCAATGGGAATTTTGCCACGAGAACCTATTTTACCTTGAAGACAACTCTCATTTTTGTTCTTTGTCTGTATTGTAAAGCAGAGAAATGAATCTGCCAGGAAACTGTACGTCCTCCCTCTGCCGTTTTCTTCAGTTCCCCTTTCTGATTGTAGAATGTCTTTGTTGGAAGCCGCAAGCCGGGGCGGGGGAAAAGAGGCTGAATGGGTGACAGCTTCTGCTGGTGCCGATTTGGATGGTTCCAGCAGGCTCCTGCTCTGCCTCCCGCTCCTCAAGAGCACGCACAGTTTGGGGGGAGGAGAAGAGGGGTATCTCTTTACCTACAGAATGAGATCCCCACTTCTGTAGCTCCCCTGGCTACTGAAGGTGCAGTATGTGTCTGACCACAGGGCCCGTGAATGCCTGTTGCTCCCACGAGGACAGGGCAGCCTGCTGCAGGTAGATCAGCTCAAAGAGGTTGTGAAACCCAGCCCCAGAACTACCCCCTGCGTAATAATATTCAGATGAAGAAAACGACCTTGCAGCCCCAGTCCTGACTGTGTCCTGTCCCTGCCGTGGCTGGAATTCTTCTTCCTTAACTTCTGCCTTAACTTTTCCCATATTCTCCAGTGCTTGCCCAGTCGCAGCCCTTTATGCTCATTGCCAGTTAGGCGTATGTGAGCAACTGAAGGCAAAAATAAAAGTTTTTGGAAATATTCTTAGTCAGTACCTTTTTCTCTTTTCTCTTAGAAGTGAAGAAGAAGGCCGGCTTTATCACTCCAGTGCCAGGAGGGGTAGGACCTATGACTGTTGCAATGCTTCTGAAGAACACACTCATAGTTGCTAAAAAGCTCATTTACTAGAGCAAGCGGGCTACCTTGGAAGAAGAATCCAAGTTGTTCTATTTATTGATACACAAAACATTTATTTTTTACTACAAAGATATTTATTTCTACATTGTATTTATTTTTTCATGTCAACCTGATGGTTTACAAAATGTTAAAATACTTTGTGTTACCTCCTACTGACTTATTGTGAGCAAAAATGATTTGGAGGATGCAGCCTATGCAGATATGTTGGTGGTGGTGAATTATGTGTGTGAAAATGAAGAATGAAGCATGAATAACAACAATACCTGTGTATCTGGGAATGGGGTGCAGTTACCAAGGTTTTTTAAGCACATCTTTCAAACAGTATAAAAACTAAGTTTCAGCTTGCTAGATATCTTTTCAAAATATGGTTTGGGTTCTTAGCTCGTGAAGCACTCCGGGTGTAGTTTGAAATCTTTAATTTTGTTAGAACACTTTGAACATTTTTGCTGCTATCTCTATCTGAAAGGAGTGAAGGACTGAAATGTTTGTTTCAGCTGCCAGGCAGTAACACCGACATGAAGACGGATGTTCAGGACATGTTTTAAAATAGCCATGTAAACTTGAACACTGGTGAAACGCTGACCTTAAACATATGCCAGAGGTGTATGCATGAAAAAGTAGCTAGAATCGAGGCCAGAATTCTTTTATTTCCATGTGTGGATTTCTTTGACAAAATGTTTTGGTGCATAATACCCTTATCCCACAAAAAAAGCTGAATAGATGACTGGGCTGGATTGGACTTTAGTTAGGTAGAATTTAGGTAAAACTACTACGTGTGTTGGAATTTTCAGCCATTTAATTATTCTCTTTATTTTCTGAAACTGCATGAAGGGTTTGGTTTATTCAATCCGTGATGTAGGACTCAGCCCTGTGAATCCTTGGCTACAGTGTTTTGCTGCTTAGAGAGGACTGTGTGGGATAATAAGATCAGTACCTTTCTTTTCCCAAAAATTTTAGTTACAAAGATGTATATAAAATACTCTCATGCAACGTAAAAGTTGGAGCGGAGCAGTTGAACTGAGCGTCTGCAATATTGGCATGAAGAGCCTACCCTGATTCCCACTGAAGCCAGTGGGAGCCAGTTTGGACTTTTATCTTCATGTTTTTGTCTCAGTTGGGATAACTTTTATTTTCATCAAGAGCCTTAGGTGTTTGCTGCTTGAAAGGGGAAGAAAAAAAAAAAAGAAAAAAAAAAACTGTGGCCAAATATTACTTCCATTAAACAAAAAAATGTGCTTACTGCAATAGAAGAAACAAGATGGAGCATCACTGCTCTGCCGATTGTTCTTGTGATGGACTTGCTGAGAGTTGTGTTTAATGCAGTGTTTGCAGAAAAGGTTATCAGAATCATGACTAAATATATAATGCCAATAATGCAGACACTTGCTTATCTGTTTAAATTTCAGCAGTAGTATGAATGTTAGGAGGATGAAGGTGCCTGTGGAGATAATGCTTAGACTGATCAACCCGTCATTGACTAAGATGGAATAAAACCTGTTCACTGTCATGTTAGTTGTGGTGAAAAATTTTAATACAGTTTGGGGGTGGTTGTGTGTTTTCTTTTTTTATCTGTGTGTGAAGAGTGGAGGGAATGGAGGTCTCTTGCATATTCGGTCGTTGCGTTGTTTCATCTGTTTATATTGCTGTTCCAGACTGATGTTTGTTTGCTTTGATTTAACTTAAATCATATCTGCATTTTTTGGTCAGTATAACAATTTATGGCTTTTTGCTTACATCACTTGAGCGAGCCTGCTTCTTTCATGTCCTGCAAGCAGTTTATTGTGCACTTTAAGCTTTTTCTCTCTTCACCTGTGACGAAAGGGTTAGCATTACACAAAAGCCAGTGAGGCGGAGGTTTCACTCGGCGACATGCTATTTCCAGAGCTGCCAGACACATCGGTGAGAGCCTTCTCTGCTGGGAGAACATCCAGAAGGAGCATCCAGAGGGAAGGGCCTGTTACCGACCCAAAAAGCAGGGTCATGTGCCAGACCCGGTCAGGTCTGGTCCAAGCACGCACAGTCTCATCCACCGAAGCCCTCTCCCAGGCCTACCGCACCCAGCTGCGTTGCCTAATGACGAAGCCACCGCTCGGATTCAAGCCGGATTAAGCTGCCATTGTGTAGACGCGTGTTGAAAGCAAGGCTGATGAGACTTAGCCCTGCTGGGGACTGATGGCAGAGGTTATCCAGGTAGGCACAAATACTCCTGTGGATCTGGGGAGTGCGCAAGCTGCACTGGGTCAGTGTGCAGGCATGCAGCAATTCTGGATAGCAAAGGAAGGGAAAAGCCTCCTGGAATGCAGTCCATAATTAAAATGTGCATAACGAGCTTGTGTTTTTCCAGTAACATCTGAAGTGGTTAGATTTAATCCTGCAGGTCACCGAGGAGAGTGCAGCGTAGAGGGAGAACTTCAGCTGACCGGAGTTATTAGAGCATTTATCAGAAGATTTTCGGTTTTAAATTATAAAAATTGTGAAATGCTTTTGTTGCTTGGAGCTCACGTTGAGAAAGCGCAAGTTATTGCTGGGGTGAAATGTTTAGCTCTCCTTTAGTGAGAGTCAGGTTGTGGATGTGTGTGTAGGTTATTGACCTGGGCCTTTCTGATGATCTCTTGTATGTCTGGCTGCGTAAGTACCCTTCAGGGAGACCAGTCCTGCTTGTTCCAAGCTGCCGGTGACCAAGGGATTTGGCCATTGTTTGGGGCTGTGGAGGGTGGTTTAAGAAATGTGGGTGACAGGTATGTATTGGAGACCTACAAACACTCTGTGTCAAAAGCATGATTGTTCTCATGCACACCCAGTTCCTTGAGAAGGTAGCGATGGGCTTTTATGGCAGTGCAGTGGTGGGCCTAACAAAGGGATCAACTAATCGAGCAGGCCACAGCTTACCTGCTCTTTCAGTCTGTGTTTTCTTTGTGCCTGTGTTTGGCCAGCCCTCGATTTCTGCCCCGCAGAACTGTGCATAGCTCTACCCAGCACAGGGCCGGTGCCTGCCTTGCTGCAGAGAGATGTGCACGGGAAGGCTGGGTGAAAAGTGATTAGCATGCCCCTCGGGCTCGCTGGAGCCTGTCATCAAAGGGCTCTTGCTGGCAGTCACTGATGGAGAACATCGTCCATTATCTTTGTGTCTGATCGCTTCCTAATCTCGGCACCAGCAGTTCTCGCAGTTCCTCTTCTGGATGGCAGGGAGCTGAGGTACAGGGAGGACCAAGGAAGGGACACGAGCAGAGCAGGGGCTGGTCCCTGGGCCCTGAACGCCAGAGCAGCATCCGCATGCTGGCTGTTCTGGAATTAACACGAGACCGATGTTGCTAAGGGAAAGAAAGATCACACTTTTCACAATAACGTCGCTTTTCATTTTGCTCATTTCTGGTTTGCTGTGTTCCATTGATCTGCTCTGCCAGGTTCCAGGTCTCTCTTCAAAACTGTATCTTTGCATGCACAATTATGCCCACAGGTAATAGGAAACCAGGGTTTCAAAAGAAAACCTGATCCCATTGCTAGATAATAGCAGTTTCCTAAATAAATGTGTGGTTGCCCCGGGGGTTGAGGTTGTTGCCAGATGCACCTTTTTTTGATTGGTGAGAACAGCAGATGACGCTTCGTGGCATATAAGTGCAAGAGAAAACACAGGAGCACAGATAAGCAGAGCGAGTGAGCCATCTGGAAAGAAGAGCTGAGGAGGTGTTAAAGCAGCTGCTTGCCATGGCATTTGGAATGCTCATCTATATTTTGCTGAAAGGTAGGTTTGGAGGAGGCTTTTCAAGGTACAGGGCTTTGTTGAACAATAGTTCACTCTTTCTGAAATAAGCGGCAGGGGTGGGAAGCATGCAAAGGCATTGCAAAGCAGGATTACTTCAGCAGTTTTAAACCTGGGTGAAGTTTTGACTGATAGAGTATAATTTAGACTCTTTGAAAAGAAGCTGCTTAGACTGGTAAATAGGTGTAACACTGTCGTGAGTTACAAGTATCTGTGTCATAAATTGCATAAGATAATAGAGTGGAGAACAGCGTGGATATGTATTTTGGAAATTTGCAAGCAATAGTTTATTTCCTTACAATCATAATTATGCTGTGGGAGAAGAAAGTTTGAGGCAAGAATATTGTAAAGGAGTTGTTACTATATTGCTGCATCGTATCAGAATTATATGAAGTGGGTACATGTTTTCTGGATGAAATGAACCTTGAATAGATATACTGAGTTTTTCTGTTACAGTAAGCATCTATTTGCATTACACAGCAATGGGGGCACTGAGTGAAGAGTCAGCTGTTACTGTTTCATCCCTCAGCACAGACTTATGGAATAATTGGACCAAAAACAACGCTGAAGGTATTTCTTTTTTTGTTCTCTTTGTCTCTGTTTTTAAGTGAGAGCTTAATAAACAAAAAAACAAAACAAAAAACCTCAACAAAATTTATTATGACAATAGCTGCTGAAATGCTTCTGGTCACTTGGACACTACTGAATTTTGTGTGTTTTATTTGTGAGATGAGTTGCTCTGTTCATGGGGAGTTAAAAACCTTTCTGCATTAGCAGCTGCCACTCACCTGTAGGCTCAGCTACAGGATCATTTTAGTCAGTTTTAATTTGAAGAAGGTATTTTAAGGCTAATTGGGATAGATGATCTGCCTTTCTGATGGACAGTTCTGTTACTTTTAACTAGTGCGTGGTTTCTGGCTGTCTTCAGTGGGAATCTTTGTGCACACCAGAAGCATAACTCCAAGTGATGCCTCTCATTGCTGTTACTCAGTAGTTTCTCTCTTTGTTGCAGTTTTGCTTGCAGCTATCGCAGCTTCCACAGCCCTCTTCAGAGCACTGGCGCTCTCTTTCCTTTCTTTTTCTTTTCTGACTGAAATGTGAACTCAAGCTATTTCCCTGCCAACACCTGAGACCAGAGCGGTGTGTTTATCCTGCAAGCTGCATTCTTGATGTTACTTCAGGTGCTAATGATGTCATTACTTTTGGAGAACTGTGCAATCTGGAGCTGAGGTTTTGGCAGGTCAGTAAAGGAGGAAAGGATTGTAACTGTGATACTTATTAATGTCTTTGTACTTTAAAAAGAACATAAGCATGCATACAAATCATCTTCTCTTAATTTCAAGCCATCACAGGATGTCTTAAAAGCTTCCTTTAGTAGGTCCATAAGCTTTTTATTTTTCTCATAACAAATCAAACTTTTCTTGTTGTGTTTTTTTTGTCTAATTTCTCATAGTGGTAGTGTTATAGATATGTAAGGGTATGCATTCGTCCATACATATATTATGCATGTGTGTTTCATATACATGTATGTAAAATATATATATGCACACATATGTATGTGAAATCAAGATGATGTTGATTTTTGACTGTAGCAGTTTGGTTTCTCAGTGCGGCGCTGTGGTCTGGTGCAGTGGATTTGTCTGGGACACTGTTCTTCCAGAGCTGCATACAGCAAACAGGAGTCAAGTGAGGAAGAAATACCTTGTGACCTGTTAAGTATCCTGTTTGTATTACTTCTAGAAAGCAGGAGTTACAGGTCGCGTTTTAACAAATAAGAGGCTTATTTACAGGGCCACAGCCATGTCTGTAATTGTCCCGTGTACCTTTACTCTAGCTGTGGCTCTGCAAGTCAACTAGATACCAGTGCTTTTAGTTGGGAGGGTGTTTTCCTCAGAGGAAGAAGCAAATTCAGGAACATACAAACACATGTTTACACGGGTAATTAAAAGTGGTGGACCTTTTACGAAGCCACTGAAAAGGTAGAAAACAGCATTTCCAGAAAGAAGATTGAAAAGAAATGCTTAAAAGTCACCAAAAAAACTGGTTGTGTCTTTCTGAAGTTTCTTGTAGCACCTAGTCCTATGCAAGTTAAGTTTATAATAAGGTTTATAACCAAGGTTCAGTAATACTGGATCCTAAGAAAATGAATTCCTGGTTAAACATCGCTGGAGGAACAGGCAGTTTCTTGTGGGATTGCAAGTCCTCTGGGGACTGAGGTGCAGTTTGTGGAAAACCATTAATTTCTGGTCGGTCCATTTGCCTCCTATTTATAAGATGATGTCCCGTTTCCCTGTTCTGCCTTGCATGGGCTTTACTTGTCACGGGCGCTGGGGCTAGGAAATGTCAGGCTGGGTGCTCAGCTGGGAGGGCAGGGTGCTGAAGAGGCTGCCTGGCTGGGAGCTAACAACGGCAGGGATAAAGAAACCCTGACACTGTTTGGGCTGAAGGGGAGCCTTTGTGGCAAAATGGGAAGCCAGGAGTAGGGAAGGGTGTGGTTTCACTGGGGAAAAAATGAGGTCCCTTCATTGCCATGAGCTGCTCCTTCCGTGCAGCTGGGAAGGGACCTGGGGCTGACCCCTTCCCTCCCTCCCCTTTGTGACTTTCCCGTTCCTCCCCAACGCACCATACTCGAGGGCTGAGCTGGCCTGGTCTCAGTGGCTGACTCTTCTTGTTGCCGGTCTGTCGGTTTTGGCATGCCCAGGCTTCCAAGTACCTGTAGTTTTGATTTCATGTCAGATCTTGCCAAGTGTATCTGCTTGAATGACTCAGTTGTAGGCAGCTGTCAAGTGCTTACACAGCGTACTTTTCTTCCCTCACGTGACATGAAAGGGCACATGGATGTGTTTATTCAACAGCTTATTTAGTATCTAGGTGGATAATATGATATGAATTAGCATAATGCTCTGGGATGGGTTAGAAAAGAATTCTTTTTGTTTTTTAGACTCATCGTTCTTTCAGAGGTAGTTTGGACTTTTGCAATGTCAAAATAATTAGCACTGAGAATTTTTGTGTGTATGTTTAAGATCTGGTCTTGCAACCCACAACGGACAAAGCTCTTGCTGCTGACGAGGGAGGAATGTAGTGTTCGTTTGTTGCCAAGGTATTTGTCTGAAACGCTTTCTAGGCAGGCTTCTGCTCTGGGCTTCTGCTCTGGGCTCACCTTTCTTCTAATGAGAGTAGTAACTTGCAGGCTCTCAGGGGAAGAGGTTTCCGACCTGCACCGGGGGAGGTTTCTTCCAGATGGTGGTAGGTGAGAGGCTGCCACCTCCCGGCAGCGGTGGGGTAAATGGGGAAGGATGCTCTGGCTGCCTGAATCCGTCTGGTGGAAGTTTGAGAAGAGTTGGCTGGGGATTTCATGCCTCTGGCGTGTAGATTGTACCTTCCTTTATTACTGTGTATGGCAGAGATACAATTGAAGTGTTAAACCTGTTCAGCAAACATCTTCTCAGGGCCCGGTAGAAGAGTTAGTACTTTTGGCTGCAGAAAACACACATTTAAGGGCCCTGTTGAGTGGTTGTGTTTAATGGTTTCAGAGCGCACTGTTCAATGCCCTTTGGGCTGAACTGGTGATTAGTTGGAACAGTTGGTGCCAAAGTGTTTGAGGAGAGGCACAGGGGAAGCATGACTGTGCCGTTGCCTATTTTCTGAAACTCTTCCCTGCAGAGCTGTGGCCTAAGTGAAAATGAGCTCCTGCACCCTGGGTCTCCTCAGCACGCTGGGCCCTACCGCCCCGTTTACCAGGTGCTTTGTTTTCCATTGTGCTTTCCCCAGCAGCGAGCATCGTACAGTCCTCCTGTGCGGCAAATAGTATCATCCGCCCCTTGTCATAAAATCTGTCTTTTCTTCCTGAAATCTGGCCTTTCTTGAGTTGTTCTTCTCTTCCTTAGGTCTGTCCCTGCAAGGCCTGGTCCTGTGCTGACTGTGCTCTTAGCCAACAAGCCTGTCCCTGGAGCTTGTCAGCAGCGTTCTCGGAGCCAGTCAGAAAAGAGCCAGAGCTTGTGTTTCCCACCTCTGTAGCTTTTCCCGAGATAATGTGGTAAACCAACATGTTCTGTTTCAAGCAGACATGAATTGTTACTTGTTCTGTCTTAGTCTCCTGATAAGCTGGAAGTCTGATTACTCTGTCAGGTATTAGAGGGCACTATTTTCAAAGTGGTGGTGTTTGATCTGAGTAACAGTGATAGTGTCGTGCCTCTTAGGTGTCCAAACCACAGGATTCAAAAGTGAAGTTGTGAAATGCTCTATCGTGCAGGCGTAGAGCAGAGCAGCTGTGTGCCATTGCTTGTCATCTCTGCCATGAAGCTGCATGAAGGACAGAGGCAAAAATCGCTTAGTTGAGCACACGGGGACTTCCTGCCATTAAATGACTCAAATTGGATCGGGAGTTTAGGGGGTTGGTGGTGCTACTCCTGAAAAATGTGTCGTGGGATCTCGAGCTGCCCACAGGACGGCTGGAGGCTTACATCTGTGACAAGGGTTCCATCAGTGTAATATCTCCAGACCTTGATTCAGCACTTAGTCAGAAAGGAAGGTTTCTGCTTGCTGTACCATTGTTTAGTCACTCTGAGCAGACCTTGTCACCTTCCTGCGTGATGTTATTTTTCTCATGGTCATAACTGAAAGCTGGTGTTGACATACGCTCGATGAGGAAATCACCTTCAGCCATCACTACAACAGTCCCCTGAAATAGTAAGACGTTGCTTGGACACCCCACCCCACCGGTGATTCCTGTAACTGCTTAGAGAGACCAGTTCAAACAGATACTTGCTTTGATGGTGAAGCTTTTGTGCTTTCTCTTGGCTTGCCGCACCCCTGCTCCCATGTTACAGATTGATGCCGGCTTCTTCACTCCTTCCACACAGCAGGGTGCCTCGCTCCTGAGCTCGGCTGCTCTTGTCTCGGTATGTAGCATTGACACGAGATCCCCAAGGACAGTTTTGACTTCTCCTTTATTCCCATTTGACCCGCCATGCTGGGAATCAGGTAGTCATTTTCTGTGCTTTCAAAGCAGAAGCATGCTTACTGGCCTAGATGCAGATAATTTTGTGCAAGTTCAGAAACTTAGTAGTTGCGGGCCATACTTTTGCGTGGGAAGACCATCTGGGCTGTCTTGGGTGCTTACAAGCATAATTGGACACTCTGCTAGCATTAGACCATGGAAAGTGGATGGAGGGAGCTCACTCGTGGCTGCAGAGCTGGCAGGCAGGAGTGTTAGAAATGCAACCCTTTGTCTTGTGATAGGGAAAATTCAAAAGGAATTAGCTAATAATTTGAATTCAAAATGCGAAGCATCCTGAGAATAATTCAGTGCTCTCATTGTGTCCTAAACTCCTGATATTCCTGGGACGGTTCATCTGATTGATTGCAGGTTGGATAGTGCTGATGTTACCCTGGATGAATCTCCCATAATGGCTTTTATACACGCTTCTCAAGAGCGTGTGGTTTATTTACAGTTTGTACTTTCTCTAAAGCTATGCTGGGATGTCTTCGAAGCCGTCTGCTTAGCAGTGTTGGAATCTGCTCATGAGATATCACAGTAAATCTATGAATTAAGTGTCTTCTGCAGGCAATACCTGCTCGAGTTCTGAAAATACATTCAAATGATGTTTTTTTCCTAAACGTAACGTGACTTTTTCCCCTTTCACAGTAGACTACACAGAGCAGCCAAAGCTCCTGAAGCTTATGCAGACCTGCCTCGAGGAACACCACAGCTACTGTATCAACGGGCTCTGCGCCTTCCACAGCGAACTGAGGAAACCCATATGCAAGTAAAGAATTCTGCTTATAAGTATCCTTTATAGAAAATAACAACAGTAGCATTGTTTCTTGGTCTGCTACGTATTACTAATGTAATGTGGGTAGTTTTCAGCAGAGCACAGCTTTCCAGTGCCGGTCGGGTATTTGCAGGCTTAAAGTTTGGCAGAGGCTTGAGTGCTGTGGTGGCTCAGGACTGTTACCGAGGCAGTGGTGCTGTGCTGGTGTAATACTAACCAATTGAGAGGGAAATTCACAGCTTTGTAGGTCACTGCCTTGATGGCATCTCAAATCACAACTGGTGCTGGAGTCAGTAGCAGAGGAATAAGTAAATTTTCACTGTGGGCACAATGAAGGGGGAAGGTCTCCCAAGGTGTCAGCTGCAGCTCCCTTATTCCACAACTACTTACACAGCAGTTAGGACTGTGGTGCCCTTAACGCTTTTGAGGGTCCGTGCTGGGCAGCTCTGGCCTTTGGAGACATTATAGCAGCTAAGGATCAGCAGAGCACAGTGCTATTCATCCACACCCTCCAGGATGAGGGTATATTTGGGCTGCGTTTGCTGCTGCGGCTGCAGTACTTGAGCTAGCTTTAAACTGGATAAACTGGGGCAACTGGTAGCCTCGGTGGAGTGAAGAAGTACTGACCGAGCACTAGATTCAGTCCATCCTCATTTAGACTTGTTCTAAATGGTTTAAAACTGATGAAAACCAAGATGTGTTTCGGAAATACAGAGCATAAGAAGTTGTGAATAATTTTTGCACGGTGTATATTTATTTTGTAGGTGCCTTGCAGGTTACAATGGAGAGAGGTGTGAGCACTTAACACTAAATTCATATGCACATAATTCTTATGAACGCTACATTGCTGTGGGAATTGGTGTGGGAATACTGACAAGTGGGATACTTGCTATCATCTACTGCTACGTGAGAAAGAGGTATGGGAGATACATAACCTTCTGATTCCATTTGTCTGAATTACAGTGGGCAGGAAGAAACCGTGCAGAGTTTTGAGGGCACTGGGAGTGCGGTTTTGCCTGTTACTGATCGGTGGTGTGATCTTGAAGGAGCTGACACTATAGCTGTGCGTTCTGATCTGCCAGTTGGGTGAAATGGTGCGATTGGCTGAAACATGGGTTTCATTGGGGCTGCCTAAATTAGTTATGCGGGTAGATTTGGGTTCTGTTCAGACTGCTGTGGGTTTTAGATCTGTCTGATTAAAATAACATGCTTTTGTCCATTTTAGATGCCGGAAATTGAAATCGCCCTACAAAGTCTGCATGGGCGAGACGGCGTTGTGAAGGCCTGGCATTGGGACACTTACCAGTTTGCCTGTAAAGGAGAGGAAGTTCTGCTGGGAAGGCCACCCTGCTCCATCTGGCAGGTACCCCAGCCTCACTGATGAGGTGAAACAAAGGGAATGACAGAGCGAGTACATGAAAGGAACTCCTGCAGAACCGACGGGCTCCATCCGCTTTTGAAGAAAGACTTCCTCTTTTTAGTAGAGGCTGCCAGATGAGCAGGTCCAAACAGCTAAGGATACTTGCAGCCCTCTCAGCACTCTCCCGTGGTTGGTATTTGCGGAGGGGAGGACTGGTTGGTTTTAGCCGTTTTCATTCATTTCAAGCCATTACACAGTGTTCTGCTCTGGTCTTTTCTGTCTTTTTTTTTTTTTTTTTTTTCTTCTTTTTTCTCCTCTGGAGGAAAAACACAACCTGTCTCACAGTGGAGTTGTATTCTGAACATCACGTGCTGACAAGAAACCGTCTGGGTTCTAATTTCAGCGTCTGCTGCCTGTGTGTATGGATAAAGAGCCCTCTTCCAGCACAGCAGTTCTCTTCAGTGTGCTCAGCAAAGCATAGGCTTCTGTTGCCATAAAGGACAAAATCGTAAAATGCTTTTGGACTGAGGAAAATGGATGGTTCTCAAAAGCTTACCTGAACTTAGGAATAGAGAGTAAGCAATTCCTGGCAAATTAGACCGTGGCACCTCTGGGCGTGGCGAGTCCTTCCTGTGTCCCTAAGCAAGGAATGGGACATCTTTCTCAAAATGGATTATTGAGTGTGCTCCTGACAAAGAACTCTACTGTTCCCTGACATCATCAGATTCACAGAACTTCAGGCAGAACATTACCTTGCTGCAACGTGATTTCAGCACAAGACTTCAGTTGCTGGTGGAGCTGGAATTTTGTTATGAAACTTCAGTATAGTTTTGCCCGGGAAACAGACTCTCTTTATTCTGTTCTCACATTATGTGCACAATGTCACCACTCAAATAAGAAAGAAATGACCACAGGGATTTTGTTCCGCCCTGGACAAACACCTTACGTATCAGATGCTTGGTTTTCTTCATCTTGTCTATGAAGAATCACAGAAGTAAGAAGATTTTGTTCAAGGAAAAGGGAAGAAGAATGGTTCTGAAGACGGTGGCACTGTGACTTCTCACTGCTGGTTGGAGTATGTACCAGTGCTGATGAGACTGGAGATGGCTCTAAGAGATTTTCATTTCAGCCGTTACACGTCGTAGACGCATCTCCTGTGCTTAATCATCTGCGAGAAAAAGGCAGTTAGGTACTTTGCAATTTTATGGGGTGATACAGGCTCCTAAACTTAGGTGCCCTGCTGGAAAGCTCCATTTCTTTGTTATGCGAGTCAATTTTCGCAACAGAATGCATGTCTTTTGTTGAAAAGAAACCTGTGTATTTGTGAGACTACAACGATAATGCTGAAATGTGTATGAAAGGGTAAATGTACATTTGGCACTCGAGTGGCCTGAAGTTCAGTGGGCTTCTCGCACAGGGGCATCCTGGTCAGTAGCTGAGCCGTCTTGGCTCTCCATTTGATACCAATAAATGAAACACATGTCACACACTGTTTGGTCGGAGTCCCTGTGCAGCAGACTGGAGCAAGCGACACATGCGTACACAGAGAGGATTGTTGGTGAGGAGCTGGATGGAGACAGATACCAGTCCTTTCCTCTTTGCATTGACATGAGTGTTTTGTAAGAGCCACCGAGCTGATTTTCCAACTCCCAGCCTTCTTGTTTCCTTCATCTCAAGTTAAGTCTTCAGATCTCTGTATTTGCTCCTTTCCATTCTTCTGACCTTTTCTTAGTATCCACTAAGAGACAACTTCTGCTTTTCACGATTTTCAGGTCAGCTTTCGGTAGTTGTCCTGACGTTTTCCGTGTCCCACGAGCGTAGTGAGAGTGCTGTTAGACGTGAATTTCAGTCTGCGCATCTGCACACAGACACACAAGCCACCCTTCACCTGGCGCACACGCTGGACGGTCTGAATGGAAATACCTATTAGACACAGGCATGTCATTCTGAAAACACAGGGGAGAGATCTTTCTCCTTGATCACGGAGCAAATTTTAGTAGGCCAAAGGATGAAGAGCCTCAAAGCTTTAGTCCTGTGAGTGAATTTCCTTCTCCGCAGTGAGCCGACTGTTCCGCTCACAGGGGACCGACCTGCCTGCATCACGGAGGCTGCGTCCTGGAGCAGGCACACGCAGTGACACTACTTGCTCAGGGTGTACGCGCCGTTGTTAAAGGAGTTCTAAGGGCAGGAGCTTGAACAACTGGACTTTCAGTTGTCCGAAGGAAGCTGTCGGAGAGAGATGGATTTTGTTTGGCTTTAACCATTTGCGTGTTCTCTTACTGCCTTTTTTGATACCTTTTCCCTGGCGGGTGCCTTGCAGGATATGGAAGTGCTGCTTCAGAAGTATTTACTCATTGCAGTGAGACACCTGTGCCTATAGAAACACACAGTCACCTCCTTTTTCTTTTAATGTTTGATTAACCATAACTCAAAAGGAAGATTTATTTAAGACCTTTAAAACCTTTTAAAGTTCAGTTTTACAGGAGACTAAACAGTGAAAATATTTTTATCTAGTTTACTTTCTGGTCCGAGGCCGCTTTGGAAGGGCTAACAGTGAAAGTTCGGTGAGATTTTTCTGCTAGTGAAGGAAAAGCTCGAGAGTGAAACACCAGATGAGCTTGTGCTGTGCAAAGGGAGACTTTGTAAGGGCAGAGTGAGAATAAAATGGAAATACCAAGATGGGAAGAAGGAAGGGAAAGGAGGTCTTTGCTTCATTTTAGTTTTCTGTTTCCAAATGGTATTGAGGCTTCCAGAAACGGGTTCCTTCCCTCCTGGGTGCTGAAGCACAACCTCGGAGCAGGCTACCAGCTTCTTAGACATCCAGGGCAGGTGGCATCAACGCAGATGACAGCTTTCTCCATCAGTCAGCGTTTACAGGCTGTAGCCCATGTGGGAGAAGAGTGTTGTCATTGCAGTTTTAAGGGATTTCGTCAGGCCCAAGCTGTGTTTGAGGCATCACTGTGTGAATGAATCACTCTGCTGCTGGATGCAGTGGCCCGGCTGAGGAAGCCTGCGTTGCCTCAGATTGCTTCGTGGAGTCAGCCTTGCCGAGCCCTGCCTTGATAAGTGACAGATGCGACTGGGCTAGTGCGGTGTGGTGCTGCTTACAGTGCTGAATTTCCTGCAGAACTGGCCTGTCAGAGGATGGGGATCATCTTTCCTGGCTCATTTATCAGGCTCAGACTCCTTCTGTAATGGCATAATTAAGAGTCGTAAGCTTCTGCTTCCTATTAGCTGTACGTGCCAAAAACTGTCATTTCCAGAGGAGCCCCTGAGTTTGTGTGACTTTTAGGCAGTCCTGTGTCAGCTTTGCTGGGGCACTGGCTCAGCAGGGCTGAGAGAGAGACGGTGAAGACTGGGATCGGCCTTTCTAATGGACTGAGCGCTTGCCCTGTGTGTGATCCCGGCTGGTGGAACCACACCGGCTTTTCCTGCAGCACATCTCTCTAGCCTCAAGCCACCCAGCCCTCTCCCTGCTTCGCTGGCATCTGCAGGTGTCCTTTGGTGCTGACGCTTGGCTGGGACTCCAACACCTCCCCTGCATTCGACACCTATTTTCTGTTCCAACGCTGTGGGTGGCCGGCAGTGTACCCGATCCCGGCGAGGTCTGTTAGAACGGCGAGATGCAGGCCTGCGGAAAAGTGACGGTCCTTTCAGAATGCTGCTTTTCATCTTGGCAGGAGGTGTAGGGAAGTGCATTGATGGCTGATGTTGGGAGCGCGCAGCATCCCTGTCCTCCCTGCCCGATGGGGTGCACTGGTGATGAACAGGGGTGCCCGTGGTGGCAAACGGCCGATTCAGCAATCTGAGCAACCAGGCCACTGGCCCGACTAGTCCGATAGCCAGCCGGCGCCTGCAGGGAGTGCCAGAGGCTCCTGAAGAAGGGCTTCGAGGTCTGGTGGCAGGCAGGCAGGTAAGGGACAGTTTGTTCCCAGAGAAGGTTTTCTCTTATTCTCCGTAACCAAGAGTATGTTTTGCATAGTAACACAGCAGGGTGTCTGTCCTTCCCACGTACCCTGGCAGCCCAGCTGCTTCTAGTGCACATTAAAAGGGAAAAACTGATTTGTCCTCATGTGGCTAACACAAGGCTAACTAGCATGTGGTCTGAGTACTGGGTTGTGGCCCAAGAACTAGCTGTGAAACTCGTTACTTGCCGGTGACTCTGGACTTTATGCAAAAAAACTCAAGCAAACCAAAAGAAAATCCAAACCCCAAAAAATCATGTGGCTCTCAGCAAAATTTTATAGCTTTGTCATTCTTTACACCTATTATATATTTTATTTAACTTCTGGTCTGTGAATACACTGCAACTGGAAAAGCATCCCACAAAGAGAAAGCTAACTTGGCAAAATAGTTGATTTAATGATCAAGTTCGGAATAGCTCCTGTGACCCCTGCAGCTTGCAGTCCCTAACGGATTTGCCTTTAGCGCATCCCTGTGAAGCCAGGCAGTGCCTGGGGAGGGAGTGCTGGGCAGAACTGAGCCAGGGAGGGATTAAAGTCACAGGAAGGAGAGGCATCAAACTGTTCCAACCTGCTCATAGTGCTGTGGCCGATAGATCACTCTTCTGCTCCTTTTGAGTTCTTTTAAGAAATGGTTCTCTAGTAGATCAGTAACACTCTACTAGTTTGGAAAGAGGGATCAGTCTTGGTAAAATGAAAGCTTGATGGCAAAGAGCAAGAGTTTCTTTTTGAATATTCATTTCAGCTCTGCATTCATGTCATACAAAATACAATTTTTTTGGTTTGTGATTTAACTTCTGGAGCTATTCAGAGAAGTATCATGACAAAACGTAAGTGCTTGAAATAAGACAATTTGCAGATGAATAATCTGAAGACTGTATTTGGTCAACTCCAGCCCATCTTAGGAAGTGCCTTCAATAACCCTGCTCATTTCAGTATCTCCTGGTGTGGAACCACACAGCTTCCTGGCACTGGGGTAGATGGATCCAACCTGTAGGAAAAAAAAATTGAAAAATGAGGAGTCAGGGAAAATGCAGTGGTTATAGCTTGTATTTGGCGATGTCATTTCGGTGGCCTGAAGGTACCAGTGAGCAACGTGAGAGACTGAAGGTGCTGTGCGCACAGCTCAGCGCTCCGTGGGGTCTCTGCTTGCAGAGCTCTGGTGGCATCTGAAGCCATGTGTGGCTGCTCCTACAGGACGTGCTCCAAAGAGGGAGACGCCTGTAGAGGTCCCTGTTGTACTACAAATCCAGGAAATCATTTGGGACTCCTTATTTATGACCCAGTTCACAAACAAACAAAAAAAAAAGTGCAGGTACTCATTAAAACCTCAGTGTAAGTAGTCATTAATTACCATGAGAGCAATAGAATCTTGTTCTATGAGTAGACTCTGGGCTGGTCCTACTCTCGCTGAATCGAATGGGAGCAAGAGCAGGCTCCGTAGGAAGCAGCTCTTGGGAAGCTGAAGGAGGTGTGACAGCACTGGTTTGTGCAGAAGAGGAGGACGTTTATTGTGCTGTTACTGGGAGCGCTGTTAATGCTGGTCCCTTTTTACTGGTTGCTGCACAGATGGGAAGAGCAGGCTCTTATGTGGCTGCCGGGGTCAGAAGCTGGGGCGCAGACTGGGTTTGGTGCAGAGCAGAGTTTGACCCGGTGTATAAGCCCAGTGCCAGTGTGGGCAAGCAAACGCCTCAATTTAGAGGTGAGATAACTGTAGGGAGAAGAGGTGAACATCTCTTTTCTGGGAGGCCAGATGAAATGATACAGGAGGAAATAGAGGCACAGAAAAGGGCAAGTTGCTTTATCTAAGTTGGCACGGACCCTGGCCCATCCAGGATCCAGGTGCCTGCTTTTCTCCTGTTTGCAGACCAACGTTTTGCCTTTATATTTAAGGGAAATAAAGCCTGACCCTAAGGCCTGGAAAGGGCCACAGTGCCGTTTGCTGGATTTGGTGCACATCTTGTTAGTGGAAGAAATCGGTAGCATTGAAGTCTAAATCTTTTTGTCCGTCTTGCTGGGGCTTCAAATTGGTAAATGTTCATATAGGAAAAAGAAGGCAAAATGCAAGCAGTGAGTGACACACAGAAATAAGCATAGCACTCAGATGACTTCTGTCGTGGAGTTTTTTGTGTAGCTGACTTTTAAAGATTAGTTATGGTCCGTGTCCTGCTATTCAGTCCGCGTAGAAGCAACAGTTCACATCACAACATAGAGTTTGTTGTATAGCTGGTCTAAACCAATTGTTGGGTTGTTCAAATCAAATCAAAATTCTAATTTTATTTTTTTTAAATCTGAAAATAGTCTGTGAGACAAAGTTTCACAGACAAATAGAGTAAAAACTTTTAAATGCTCATTCTGTGGAGCAGGTCAAGGTCTGCTGAACTTGGGAGTTGAGACCTGTCTTGCGTAACTGTCTTGAGGCAGTTTTCCATCTGATGGTTTGGGGGTTTTTTTAGCCCCATTGTGGAAATAAGGCCACCTGTGAAACTGAGCTGTAGCTCTGGGCTCAGTTTTCCAACTCATAAAAAAGTCAGAGGTATTCAAATGAGAGGTTTTGATTCCATGTCTAACACTGAGTCACTTAAACACTAACTTTTAATGAAAACTTCATGTTGAATTTACTTGGTGAATGCAATTTTCCATGTAAACTGGTGACATTTCTTTTTTACAGCATTTTGTCCTTTAATAAGCAAAAATACTGTTTGCTGTAGTTTGAATATTCAAATGTCCAGCTGCGTTTCCTGGTCATGACTGATCAGAGACGGGCTAATGGGGACCCAGCCTGGGGTGGCCAGTGTGGGAGAGCTTCCTTGGCAGGGTCTGTGAGCCCCGAGCAGAGTGCCCGTACCTGCTCCTCAGGCCCACGTTGCTCCTGGAAGCCCAGTCTTGGAGTAGCTGTTGCTTTTTGCAGATTTATCTGCCATCACCTCGTCACCTTCAGCTTCCCAGGGCAAGGAGCCATCCAGGAACGGGAGTATTGGAGCTTTGGCACTGTCATTCCATGAAGTATGTTATGTATGCTCTTTGCTTTTTTTTGGATTGTTGTTTGTTTTTTTGTACTGATGGGGGGAAGAACCCTTCCTCTGTCTTCCAAGTGTGCAAAGGGAGCGCTCCATAGCTCCATCTGACAAGTAGCACAAGCAGGGTTGAGCCATGAGAGGATAGGGCCGTGCTTTGCAAGAGCATCTGACTAACTCGGGCAAAGCTAATTTGTTTGACATCATTTCTATACGTAAGACTAAGTCTGTTTGTGTCCCATTGTTATGGCAAATCCCATGATGAACTGCATTTTATTGACTCCTGCTGGCCGTTTGACAGAGCCCGGCAGTAGATCTGAATATGAGTACTGTTCCAGGAAGCTGTCTTAATAGATACTAATTCAGAATTTAAAGGTTGTGGGGCAATAGATGGGCCTCACAGGGTGCTGTGACAGCTTTACGTCACGGGGAGGACCTGGGCACTTGGGTACATCCCTGTTTTGAGAGGCAGGGGTAGGTGAAGCAGGCTGAGATGAGTCAGGGGCAGGCAGGGACAGCGAGGGGGGACCTCCAGTTACAGGCCATGCCATTAGGCAATAACATACAGTATTTGGCTAATAGTTTTGTGTCTTTTCTCCTCAAGGCTGCAGCATCACACGTTCATGTGTGCTTGTTGGAGGGATACTGTTCAGGAAGAGAAACACAAGGAGGCCCCCAAGTGGCCTTATTTGTGTTTGTGATTTTTGGAAACTTAGTATCTTCAGTGTTGGTTTGTTGAGTACAAGTCTTTTTAGCTCTGGCATGACAGTGGACTTTGGCAGCTTAATCTACATTCTAGAAGTGCCAAGCACCAAAGCTTGGCAAGGGGAGGGAGAGGAGCTGCTGGTGAAGGTGGAAGATCCTGCAGCTGGGCTTCTGCACGGGGACGTTGGGTCTGCCCTGTCCAGACGAACGGGAGTTAGGTGTGTGTTGGTCCCAACCTTGGCTACTTTCAGGGAACGCAGCCTTACTGATGTCAGCAGTGTTGGTGTTGGTCCGGGAGCTCTGAGGATTTCCCATGCGATGGATAATGCGGGCCTAAACAGCCTGTCTTTAGACTGTTATTTTATCTGAACTGAATGCCCAGTTCCCATTCAGTTGGGCTGTGGGGCCTCATCTTTCTGTTTGACTCCTCGAGATCAGACCTGGGTTCACACGCGGGAACAAACCCTTTGACACCTGGTGGCTCTAACAGAGTGGTGGCTGTGAAAACCTTCAAGGAGGAGTTTCTGCTAATTTCTCTTGCTGCCTGATTCTCAGGGGGACGGTGGGGAGCAGAACTGTGAAAGAGCGTGAACAAGAAGAGGAAGGCAAGGTGAGCCTAGAGGAAGGCACAGTGCTTAATGAACCTGTAAAATCAGTCACTTCCAACCTGATCCCATAAAACTGGTCAAAAGAAACAGGACAGAGTATTTCAAAGCAAAACAAAGTTCAAGACCCAGAACTACGTTTGGGGACAGCTGACTGGTTCCAGTAATGGCAGGTCTGGGGAAAGTCAGAGGAGATGCCTATCTCACTGCAGCAGCCTCTGGTTCAGCTGGGTTCTGGTTTCCTGCTTACGCTTTTACAGCTGAAAAATGCGTAGCCCCTACAGCAGCGTGAGCGCAGCTTGTGTGGCCTGAACCTCCTGGATGTGTGAAATGAACACAGGTCCCAGCAAAAGAGTTGGCTTTGTAGTAGTTGTGTTGCAAACTCCTCTTCAGTCGTTCGTGGGCTGGTGGTGTAAAGGATCTGATTGAGCAAAGGCACATCTGATTTTGCTGTGGTCACCAAGCAGGTCCAGAGTTAACCCTCTTACAGCAGTGCCTGTGGCTCGCTGTGTGCTCTCATAACTGGGTATCACTTGCCTGAGCTCCTGTGTGTGTCCAACAGCTGGAGGTTAAAGCATGGTGCTTGCTCCTTTCCCAGCTATAGGTGATTTTACAGCGCTGAGTGCCCGTGGATGAGTTCTGTGGTGTCAGCTCCCGCTCTGGGAGCAGTGCCCTTTCCGGCTGTCTGGGTTTCCCAGGGTGACCTGGCACACCGAGACGCAGGCAGGATTCCCGGGTTGCTGAAAGACAGGAAATTCTCGTGCCCTTTCCCCTTGCCTTGTTAATACTTCTCTTGACTTTTTTGGTGGCATGTTCATGACTTCTCATGAGCATACATTTGAAAGTTCTCCTCCCTCAGGCATCTTATGAATTCCTTCCTCCATCACTAACTACGTTTTCCATCAAGATTACAGCAGCAAAAAAATGTTCTGTATGGGCTCGGTGCTCCCCTGTGCATGAAGAATGTGTGCAGGAGCCAACAATCACCAGGAGTTTCTTCCCAATTGTTCCCAAGAAGAATGAGGAGTGACGCAGGTGAAGGACGTGACCTTACACCAACACACACACGTGCTCTGATACCTGCACAGAGATGCCCATGACCTCAGTGAAACCATAGGGAGTTGGGGGATAGTCAGACCGAGTTGTGTGGCCCCTCACATTCCTCCCTGACCACCTCCTTCTGGTCTAGCATGGTTCCTTTCAGGTTCATCTTTCCTGGCCTGCCCAAAGCACGTGTCCCCTCTTCTCACCAAGAGCAAGTGGCTCGATGCAGAAGGGAAACGCCTGTGTTTTCTCCGTGTGGAGACCAGTCCCTTGAACGGGGCACAGAGGAGACCCCAGTTTTAACCCTAGTCCTGAGCTCTGTCCACAGCTGAGCTGTACCCCACTGAGAAGAAACTGCAAGAGATTTGGAGTTGGAGGAAAGGTGGAGCAGGTCCTCCTTCCCTCTCCTATGACTCCAGGCACATTTGCACTGGTTTGACCTCCTTGATTCCTGTAGGCAGAGGGAAGATCCCCCTGTGTGGGGTACCACTATACACTTGTCCAGTGCCCCCTTGTAATTCAGGTGCCATATTCAAACTGCAACCTGGAAGGTCTTTAAAGGGGTATTTAAGATGATTCCAGGTAGGGTTAGTTTGATTGTTTTTAAAACTATTCAGTATTTGTGAAACATAGCAACGAAATGCTTCTGCTGAAGGCTTTTCAAGAGAATTAATCATAAAGCAGGGAACTGTGATTTTCCCAATGAGCTCTGGCCCTGCTGCAGGCTACAGTAAAACCTCTCTTGGCTGCAGTGGATGCAGACTTGTGCTACTCCCATCATCTGAGACCCTGGGTGTTTAGGCCTTTGTCTTTTGAGTGCTGTGGGATTCTTAAAAGTCCCTGTTTGTACTGTTTCCTTTAATAAGAAATACCATGATATACAAGAATAGCAAAGGAAGAGATAGAAGCTAATGTCCTATTCAGTAACAGCAACTCGTAAATGTGCTTTGAATATTACTAGAAGATGGAGGTGTCCTCCCTGGGCAGAGGACAAAACTTGGGGGCACTTGACTACATATGGGCACAGTTTGGATAGAGCCTGTTGAAATCCTGGGCATTTTTCCATCAGCTTCCTTAGGCTTTGGAGCAGACCACAAGTGGTTCCTGTGGGGCAGGAGAATTTGGAGTGTCAGTCCCATCTGGGCCCCTGCCTCTCCTGTGCATGCAGATGAGATTGTAGCAGGATTAAGATGTTTGATTTTGAGCAGTGACTTGTGATGTAACACCTGACCGAGTGGGAATTAGGCTTTGTGCATTTTCCTAGGATTTTTATATCGGCCGTCCATCCATTCTTCATGCCTGCCTGAGGGCTTCTGGAGACTGTGCACATTATCCATAATTTAAGTGAACTAAAGTGAGAGTGCTTCTCTCCTTCAATACAAATACTTGTATCTGTTTGTATTGAAAGAAACTTGACACAGATATGAGCCCAATTCCCTTTGTCTTCAAAACACTTGACTACACTTGTTTAGGAATGTGCATTGCTGTGTTATTTACTCCTTCTTCCTTCAGCCCTTTAGCTGTGTGCTCCACACGCAGTATTTGTTGTGCCAAGTGGTATTTTCTGTGATCAGTGTCTGGCTGACATGGAAATATAAAGTCAAATATTGACAAAGGTGCCCTGTGTGTATGATAGAAAATCTCTGAGTTTCATGTGCATACTATGCCTTGCGCTGATGCGGAGCTGAGGCTCTGCCTTGGATTTCTGGTTGAACAGCAAGTTTGTCTTTTATTTCTCATAAAAATAATCTTTGTTAACTTAGAACTCAGGTTCACGCAGATCAGTACATGTGCAGAGGGCTCTGCAGAAGACATCCCATTATTCTTGGAAGAACTCAGCTAGAAAAAAACCCAACACCTAAGACCCAGCAGTGTGGAGAAGAGTCAGACCCCACACGCCCACTGCCCATGGGGGTCTTTGGAGTGGGGGGGACGCAAAGAGACGTAGATCAGGGCCTGCTCAATTTTCATGTTCTGCACAAAAGCTCTAGTCCAGTCCTTTCCGTACATTCAATTCCTCCAACGTTCGTGGTCCTATGCAGAATGCAGAAAATGATTGATAGAAACAATACAAAATCACAATTCCATAGGATTTAATGCAAGTCACTGCCAAAGAAACCCAAGCGAGGGTTTCTGCACCCTATGAGGAGTTAGATGGCACAAAGGAAGCTTGCATCTGCTTCAGGAGGCCCGTTGTTTCAGAAGCTTGAGCTCAAACATGGGTCCATCTCAAACTGTAGACCTTCTAAATCTCCTCTCTCTTTTGTGAAGCAACAGGGCTGCCCGGGGACGAGACGTGAGCTGAAAGTTTATTGGCCTGTGCAAAGGGTGAGAAGCAGCAAAGGGAAGAAAGCATGGATTGATGCCCTGAGACCACCACGCACAGCGCCTGACGTGTCCCAGCTTGCCCAGTAAATAGCCCCAAGGGACAAAGTGGTCGTCACCTTTGAATGTAATGACCTGACAGTTTTGCCACTCTTAAATATCTCTTTTTGCATTTCACTCAGTCAGCTTTAAATGTTCACTCTCCCGCGGCACAGATGGGGGCTGTAGCATCAGGAAAAGGAGTCTGGGAGGCAGGCAGCGCTACTCTGACTCACCATCCCTGAAGAAAGGCATCTGCGAGGAGGGCAGGAGTCTGGACCACAGGAGATGCAGGTACGAGTCTCTGCCTCCCCGTGTGCATTGGGTAAGCTGCCGACGCTGCGCCTGCCTCCCCGCTGCCATCAGAGAAGCGTCAAAATACCAACGGGGATGAAAGTATTACAGACTGTGGAGGTAGTTCGTAGATGCTGGGGGTTGGTAAACCAACAGTTAGTCCTTAAGTAACACTTTGTAGACTGAAAACGGGTCTCGCCCTCGGCGTGCGCTGTGGGGGAAGCAGGCAGCGTGTCGGCAGCCAGCTGAAATTACACAGAGACTGCCCTGGCCCGTCCCACCGCAGAGCAAGCGAAGGCTGCGCTGCCTCTTCTTTCGCTGCTTGGCTCCTCCAGCCCTGCCAGCCATAAACAATGGAGGGGAGTTTCGGGTGTTGCTGATTTTAATAAAGTGGTTTTAGGAATGTTTTGCCTCTCTGGAGCTTTCATAACCTATACTAATGGAGGCTTTTGGCAGGAACAGTAAAGCAAATTGCTCCCACCCTCTCTTAGCGTGCGGTGAGCAGTGTCGGTCCCAGCAGGCACGTGACTGGGAGCCTGGATGCGGCTCAGCACCTGGTGAGCTGGGAATGCCCTTGGGAAACACCCCGGCTCTGTGTCCAGCCGGGTCGCGCCAGCCCCTGCCCTCCCGCGCTCCCTCTGCCCACGGTCTCTGCCAACTCGTGCAGTTCTCGGGAGCTGCTCGTTTTTGAGGGGGAACGTTCTGTCGCTGGGGTTGCACATCCTTGCGCCACGGTTGCCTCTAAGCCTTTATTTCCTTTGCTTTTGAGGGCTTGCATCAGACTTTCAGGCACTATTGAACAGAGACATTTGTGTTTATCTACTTACCTGGGAAGGGAAAGGTAAGCAATTTTTATGCTTTAAATGCCTCTCATATCTCCCCGAGGGCATTTAGTTATCTCATTCCTTAGCTGTAGGTACACTTGTAGTGGGTGTTAAGTCAGTTTCCTCCAGCTTTATCAGCAGAGCAATCTGAAGCCCAGCTGAGTTCATAGTGCAGTACGCCGTGATTTCCCTTACAACAAGTAGCGTCAGGACTTCACACCGCAGCCTTTCCCCCATTGTTATAATTAAAGAAAAAGCTTATGATCGCTTCGTTTACAGCAAATCCCTCTTTCAGGTGCCCGTGTTCGGGTGGTGATGATGGGTTGGAGGTGTGAAAGACGGGCCCAACATTTCCCACTTGTGGTGGCAGCGGGAATGACACCAGAGCAGTCTGGGCCCCCACATTGGTACAGCCAGGGCTGTAGCCAGAGCAAAGTGGTGATTCTTGGTGGCGCCGGGGATGTCAGGAGCCATCTCTCCTGCCCTCCCGTTCCTTTCACCCCAGGGACTGGCACAGGAGGAGAGGAGAAGAAAATGGGGTCCTGTCTAAGAAGGTTTTGGTGATGCCAACCCCACTGCAGTTATTCTGGGAATCGGAGTGACATGAGACATGCACTAGTTCTTTCTTGCTTGTGACACAGCACATGACTCATGTCCTTTTTACCAAAGTCTGGGGGAAGTGTGTGTGCAGGGGGGAGGAGGTGCAGGATGGGAAGGGCATGAAACGTAGGAAGGCTTATCTCAGTCTCCCTGGAGTTCTGTGCAGGATGAACAAGACATACAAGTCCAGTGCCTTTTTCTGATATGTACCAAGGGCTGTTGGGAGGAAAAATCATTGCCAGACCTCCAGGTGCCAGTGTGTATTTTGTGCCGGGCAATCTTTGCGTTATCCGCTACCATTCTGCCCAGTTGCTGATCAGGATTGTGATCAAAGCAGCAAAAGAGGGTGATGGCTGTAGGGAATTGGAACTGGGAGAAGGGAGAGGATGGAGATGTGCTGGTGAGACTGGGAGATGGGCTGTGTAGCACCCAGCTGGGAGCAAGGACAAGAGAAAGGCTGGGTTTTAGAGTGGGCCCAGCTGGTAGCCAGCATGGATTGCAACATGCCACTAGAGGATTTGGAATGCTTTGCACAAGAAGAGCCTGCAAGGCAAGGGCAACACAATACAGCCGCAATTCAGGGACAGAGATGTAGCTGAGGGTATGTCATGGCCCCTCTGAAGAGGCCAGGATGGTAAGCTGTGCCCTCTTTACCTTCAGAGCTACCTTCAGCGGGGACAGTGAGCCGGGCAGGTTGGGACAGCTTGTACTGCAGTGCACGGCTTGGCTGAGTATCGCTGTGTGGCAGATGCATCTCCCATCCAAGATGCTATGTGTTTTCTGGTCAAGGGTAACTCAGAGATAGGGATGTGGGAGCTGGGGGAATCCGGCTTGACTCACTTGAAACATTAAAGTCCATGGGGACAGTGTTAGGATCTGTGTAACGTCCCGACCCCAGGGGTTCGGTAAGAAATAGCTGTTAACTTCAAAGGGCACCAGGTGACTGCAGCAAGATTTCTTTTAGATGCAACATGTTCGGAGAGAGCAACAACATGCATCCTTACGAGGACTCCCTCACCTGCCCAAATAGTATTTAAGGCTGGGTCAACTACTGTTTCTTGAATGCGTTACTGGCATCTGACCTTATGCGAGCACAGTTGTAGCCTGGAGTTAGAGTTCTTGTTCTATAGCGTAGTTCAAGGCACTTGTTTCAGAGCTAAGGACGTATTGTCACACTACTTTGCATCAGCGATCCCAGTAGTGGGTTATTCACGTGTGCATTAGGAGCGATACAGCTTGGTGCTTCTACTTCTCCTACACCAAGGGGTCTTACTGTTGTTTTTCTGGAGCTTCCTTCTGTGTGAAGACAACTCCTCCATCCCCCAGGGCTAGCTACCTGGCCAGTTAAATATGTGCCCACCAGGGTAGTCATACATTGCTTTTAATAGAGTATTTAGTGTAGAAGGAACTTTCGGCCTCTCTCTAACTCTGCTGAGATCCCTGAGGTGGACTGCTTAAACACGAGAGGTTAGTCTTACAACTTCTTTTTGAAAGGTATTTTTAGATTTACTGCAGAAAATTTGCAGGATTATGGACAGGTATCTAATTATTGACCATCAAAACACCCTATTTTGCAACATCAAAGGAATTCACAAGAAAATTTTAGCTTTTTCTGTGTGCATGTGTCTGTGTGCACATGCATGTCACCATCTTCATTCAGCTGGAGTGAAAGTTTATATGAAGGGGGAAAAATAACCTTAGGAAAAATAGGTGAGATATAGCAACAGGAATTGAGAGCGATGTAATTCCCTTGCTCTCTCTACCGGAATGAGAGGTACACAGCAGAAGCCTATGGAAGATGATGACGACAACAATGTATTATTTCTTTGATTTAAATTTCCCCAGGAAATGCTCCAAAGATGTATCAACCCCACAAAGAGTTTGTAGAAGCGGTGAAGGGGAAGCATTGGTACACAGGATTGGAGGCAATTGTTGCGGTCAGTATTGGTTGTGCAACGTTACTAGTGAAGTTTCACCCAGAGACGGGTCCATTGTGAGCCTGCAAGTACAGCTGAGGGGTTTGCAGCAGGATATTTACAAATTGTTAATATCCTGTTTATGAAAACCATTGTAAACAATCGAAGGCCATTGCCCAAAGGCTCCAATGTTATTTAGATCTACGTAAAAGACAATTCCAGCGTTTGCAATGCAGTCGGCAGCTCTGATGATATGTGACATGGTAATCAAAGCTGTCCCACTGCAATCAAGTGCACGCAGCAGCGCGTTGCATAAGAAAGCTCCAGGAGAGCGGGGAGAGAGACTTGCACAGAGACCTCTTTTTTTTTCCGTTTAGTTAACCTATGCACCCTTTAAAGTGGTTGGTTTGGAAAGATGGGTAATGAGCTTTGCATACAGCAGATCCTTCCTGGAAATCTCCCTCCTGCCTCACAAAGGGGAAGGTTACAAGGACGGAATGGGGGGAAAGGTTGAGAAGCAGGGAGGGAGACAGCAGAGGGGGCCACGTTCTGTATGGGCTCGCACACCGGGCGCATCTCCCCTAAACCAGGCTGTCTCCTGTGCTGGGTGAGTGGCCCCTGCTTTGGGAGATACCGGGCTGTGTGTGCCTGGTCTGGGCAGGGTAGGTTAATCCGGGCGTGGAGCTGGAACGCCAGCGTGTTATGTATGAAGGAGTGACCTCTGCCGTAGGCATGCCGCAAGTCAGCGGCCAGAGGTGTCTCATCCTCAGCATCTCAGGGGCAGCCTCTCTTCGGACTCTTACGAAAACGTAGTTTTTGGGGATGCCTATTTTCTTTGAAAGCTGTGTAGGGAGACTGTTGTTATTGAGGGGGTTGACTAGATTCAAAGACCTAACTTGTCTTTGCAGCTTTGGCTGATTGACCCTTATCCATAGTCCTTTATTTCATGTATGAAGGACAAAGACCCCAGCTGCAGGAGCACTGATCCAAGAACTGCCAGCCCTAGCTTAGTGCTGCTTTTAATTTAATAACCAACACCAATATAATTAAGCCCAGCCCTGGCCTTTGTACTGTCCCACTTGATTTACACGCGTGCGCTCCCAGTGTCATAAAGGAAATCTCCTGCATCTCTTAAATAACATCAAGCTGCGGGAACGAGGATGAGGGGGTGGATGTGTAGCTACCACGCAGAGGTGTTACCCATGGAAGTGTCACGGGCAGCAGCTGACTGGCTGCTGCCACCTCTCCCCAGGGACATCCAGGGGCAGGTTCCTCTTCTTGCCCCATCTCCCATGCGTGCAGCAGGCGACCAGCACCCTCCCTGCCCACGGGTGGAGAGGTAGGGATGAGTTCCTGGGGCCTTTGCCTCCCCTTGGCCCTCGAGCAGGCTCGCAACTCCTTGCTGAGAGAGCAGAGAAACATGCAGGGTCCAAATGCATTCCTGAGATGGGCTGGGAAACAACCAGCTCCGACCACAAAACCGGGGTCTTTCTCCGCTCCCAGGGGCTGACAGCACCCAGACCTGCCTATGTGGGAGTTAAAAATCAATGTTTCCACCTGTGCTGGAGCTCTCTCTGCCCTTCTCAGCCCCACAGAGGCCTACGGTCTTTCCCTGGGGCTCCCCATTGGTACCCAGTCTGTGGTAAGCTGGCTAACCCGTGTCTTCAGTCTGTGACCTAGCAACAGCGTCCAGGGAGGCTTGGATACCTGAGGTGATGTTCAGACCATGGATGGGGAGGAGAAGGTGACTAGAAGATGATTTCACATGGTCTGGGTCATCCCCAAACCAAACCCCAGAGGTTTCCGCGTACCGTGTGACTCACGGGTGGCTCTCGGGAGCTGGTGGTACTCAATTGACTGGAGATCAAAGAATACGGAGTTTTATAGCAGGCAGGGCCCAGGACAGGGAGAACACCGAATGGGAACATCTAGTAGAGTGTTGCAACCCCAAAGTATTCCCGTTCAGCTTCTCTCCCTTCTAGCTGCATCTCAGCAGGCAGAGAGCAGGATGTGAGCAGCCTGGCTCCAAGCTGATGTGAGCAGGAGGGAGTGCCTGGCTATTATTTTTTTTGGCTGCAGTTGTAGGAAAGCTTCATGGCTGACCACAGCGTCCTAGTTTGAAATGTGACTGCGGTGATGAGTTGGGCTCCCGTGTTTATAGGCTCCCTGGGGCAGGCTGTCTCATTGCCTCTGCATGACAACAGCCAGCACAATAAAGGCCTGATCCTGACAGCCTTTTTTTTTTTTTTCTGGTCACTTCAGTAATAGTAATGATTAACAGTAATTATCAGGACAGTAATGGGAGTGCCCCATAATGCTAGTGGACGGGGGAATTCCACTAAGTGCCTCTGCTCCCATGCCTAGCACTGGTTACCAAGCCAAACAAATACACCGGAGACCCGTGCTTCTTTCCTAGATTTGGTTTCTGGAACGTGTGCTGGCTAAGCTGGTTTCAGGTGAATGGCTGTTTACTCCATCATCCCTAATGACACATTCCTCCATTCCTCGTGCAGAGGGTGCCCCAGCTCCCCGTGCGCAGGTGACAGTCACTGCTGAGGTGCAGCCAAAATGGGTGAAGTCCCGGTGGCAGCGCAGGGCCTGGAGCACGAGGTGAGTCACAGCTTGGTGCTGCTCCTTCCCATTCAGCAGGACAAGGGCAGGAGCTCCGAGGCTGGGAAACAGCCCCCAAGTCAGCCTTTTCTCTGCCCTTGCCTTGCTTTTATCTCCTCACCCGCTGCATCAATGGCAGGCGCGAAATACACTTGCCAGAGGGATTGGAGCCACCGTAGCTGAGGCTTGCGTGGTGGCCAAGGTTCCCAAACGGAGCAGAGGAGAGGCAGATGTGCATCATGTGCCTGCATCACGTTTGGTTTAGGCTTTAGCTCCTGCCCAAGGCAGGTCTTCCCTTCCCCAGACAGTGGCACTCTTATACAGAGTCTTCCTCTTGTCTTCTCCATGCTAGTGCCAGCTGCCCAGATGGAAGGCAGAGGAGAAGGATGGAAGGCGGTGGTGGAGAGCCCGTAGCGGGGACTGACTGCCGAGGTGAAAGCCCGACAGGAGCTGGTGAGTGCCCGGTGAGTCACGCCAATCCCCACGCTGGTGGTTCTTGCTGTCGTTTCACATGGATGTCGCTCTCACGACAGAGCTGTGGAGCAGCTGTGCCACATGGTCAGCCGGGAACACACTTCCACCTGATGATTTCAGTTCTACCTGCCACTGGCCAGGGGTCTAAGTGTTGCGCCCGCGAGTACACATGGTGAACCATCAGAGAGAGCAGTCTTCGAATTTACATGTGTTCTCTCTCACAGTGGTTAACTCTCATCTTCCCGGAGAATGAAAAATACTGGTGAAGAGATGACTTCGTGAACGGGAAAGAGGTGCCGATGGACAGAAGAGCACACAGGACTGATGGGTAAGGGGCTGGTGTTCTTCTGCCAGCTTCCTTGCAACCTGCTACGTGCTGTGGGGAAAACCACTTTTCTCCCACCTCGGTCTTTCTCGTATGCTTAACAAATCAGTGGAAGCAAGGAGAAATGATTACTAGATGGGCAGGGATGTGGGAGGGCCTTGGTTTGATAACACCCGTTACAAGGGTACAAATGAAATGCGTCCCCAGGTTTAGCAGCAAGTAAAGGCAGAAGCCATGAAAAGACTCCACAAATGAGAAGAGCTACAAACCCCTTGGAGGCTAAGAAATCACTGAGCGTGGAGCACTGAGCTGTAATTAGGAAAGGGAAAACGCCAGCTGAGTGTTATAAAGTTCTTCCTGCCAGTGAGATGTGTTGAGCCATTCAGGAGTTGCCCAGGGGAGAGTAGTGGAAATGTCATACAAGCCAGAAGAACGAAGCTTTGAAAACTGCCCTGTAGGGAGCAATCCGCCATGGACTGGCACATCTCTCTGCCTTTCCA
Organism: Arenaria interpres; assembly: GCA_013399435.1. NCBI lineage: Eukaryota > Metazoa > Chordata > Aves > Charadriiformes > Scolopacidae > Arenaria > Arenaria interpres. The sequence continues at coordinate 235,035 of VXAK01006555.1, read as the reverse complement.
TCTCCGTCTTCTGAAACATGTTGAGATGGATGGGAATTAGCTGTTTGGAAGGCTTTTTTCTTTCTTTTTATAAACTGCTAGTTAACGCTGACCTCAGAAGTTGGCTAAGAAATCAGTGAATTTGGGGGTTTGTTGTTTTTTTTTTTTTTTTTTAAAACAGCAAAACATCTGTGTTGTCCAGTAGCTTTGACCTCACCCTGCATTTACAGGAAGAGGCATCAGCCACTTTCAGGCTTGGGGGCAGCATTTTGAACTCTCATAGTTTATAGGAAAGCCTGGTTGTTTAAGAACATTTGACCTAATTCATCCCTCACATACATGGCAGATTTAAAACTGACCTTTAGATGGAGTAAGTTTGGCTCAAGGTTTTTCCTTACTCCGTTTCCTCCGGACTATCTCACCTATGTATCCCACTTAAATGTATTCCCTTCTTAGGGCATTTGTGCTCATATATGAGCCCTGTTCTTTTTACCACTTATGATTTTCATATTCAATATTAATTTTCTGTAGTCAAAACGCAGATGCCGTCAAGTGAGCTGCACTCCAATGAGCCGTCTGACCTTTAGAGAGTATTTCTTGAGGATCTCTCATGCTGTGCTAAGAAAAGTTTCTGTATATATAAATTTGTCTTACGTACTCATGTATGCACTCGTGCTGTTTTCAGAAATGCTGTCCGATTTTCCCAAGAATTTATGAAAATGCTGCTTTTTGTTACTTTGTGTTTGTAACAGTGCCAAGTGCTTCAGTGCAAGGCTGGGAATGATTTTCTTCCAGTTTCAAAAATGCTTACTAACAAAATATGTTGATTTTGCAAATAGGTCTTATTCTCAGCAGACAAAACCAATCCAGCCCCACAACGACATTGCTTAAAACTGAGTGCAAGTCCTACAGAAAGCTACTGAAGTAAGTAGTATAGTCACTTGCCGTGTATGGTTTTAGTTATGTAAAAACACATATATAAAGTGGTAATTCCTTGCTGTGAGCACATGTGTTCTTCTACAGCAAATCACCCTGAGGAAAAGTATTTTCAAGCACAGAAAAATGTACATTTCACCTGTATTTTTGCCTCTCTAAGTTGAAAAGGGTATGTTGTTCATAGAAAGCCCTGTGTCATCAGTGACACATAAGGTAACAGACAAAGCTCAATCCGTACCCTTGAAATAGTCACTGCTGTGAATCTGCTGCTCTGTCTGAAAAAAAAGAGAAAGAGGTGAATACCTGTGACATTGAAAGAGGATTAAGCGTAACATGGGCTTCATCATAGGATGGTTCGGGTTGGGAGGGACCTTAAAGCCCCCCCAGTGCCACCCCCTGCCCTGGGCTGGGACACCTCCCACCACACCAGGTTGCTCCAAGCCCCCTCTAACCTGGCCTTGAACCCCTCCAGGGATGGGGCAGCCACAGCTTCTCTGGGGAACCTGGGCCAGGCTCTCACCACCCTCACAGCAAAGAAGTTCTTCCCCACATTTCAGCTCCATCTCCCCTCTGTCAGTGTGAAACCATTACCCCTCATCCTATCCATTCATGCCCTTGTAAAAAGTCCCTCTCCAGCTTTCCTGTAGGCTGCTTTTAGGTACTGGAAGGCTCCTCTGTCACTTGGAGAAGGACATTATCATCAATGCATTCCAGGAGCCTCCTGGATTGCTTATACTGCACTGTGTTGTCCCTCCAACAGATACCAGGGTGGTTGAAGTCCCCCATGAGGACCAGGGTTTATGAAACTGAGGCTGTTCCTGTCTATAGATAGAGGCCCTCATCTGCTCCGTCTTCCTGGTCGGGTGGCCTGTGGCAGACCCCCACCATAATGTCACCTGTCCTTGCCCTCCATTTAATCCTGACCCGTAAGCTCTGGGTCGGCTCCTCATCCATCCCCAGGTGGAGCTCCATGCACTCCTGCTGGTCACTGACACAGAGGGCGACACCCCCTCCTCGTGTCCCTGCCTGTCCTTTCTAAAGAGCCTGTCTCCTTCCCGTCCCACACCCCACCATCCCATGAGCTCAGCTTGAGTTGAGCCTGTGGACTTAGTAAATAGCAGGGTTTTTTAAAAAGATTGTGATGAAGCCATTGCGAGGTAGTAACAGCAAGGCTTTTGCATAAGTTCTTAAGGTATTCCCTCCGATACTTGTTACACTTTGTGGAGAAGGAGATCCTGAAATGTCAGAGCATCCGGGGGGCTCCTCGCTGCTCCGATGCCAAGTGCCATAAATCCATCATTGGCTTGACTTGGGCGTGCCCGTTCGCTCCAGCAGAAATTGAGGCCACCAGCCGAGATGCGCCCGTGATGCTCTGTTGCCCAATGGGTGCTGCCTCTCGGCGTTGCGCAGACACGCTGCTCCCTGCGCAGCTCCGTGGGATGCCGCGCTTCTGCCGCGGAGTCAACCCATGGGTGCTCGGGGTGAACAGCCTCCGGGAAAACTGCCCTCCTGGAGGTGTGTATCGGCCTTGTTGAACGAGGTGGCCTCCACGTGGAGCAGAGGATGGTGAAAGCCGCCGGCGGGGATGGCAGATGTGGGATCACATGCAGTGGGACACACAACATTGCATGGAGGGTGAAGCAAAGATGTGTGTGTGTGATACTTGTTTTCCATATATTCAAATCGGAAAGAGGAAATTCCAATGAATTGCTCCAATTGTGTCAGAGTAACTTGGTAACTGGCTACGGGTACAGGACTATAATTAAACGCTGTCTTTCAGAAGATAAATCATGCAGGAATTTAAAGGTGAAATTAATTATAAAGTGGAAGTTCTACAGTGATGCTACTTTTTAAGGCATCTGTGTGCCCACACACAGAAACACTCTACTAATCATTACAATTCCTTCCTTTACTCATTAGGATCCCTGAAAGAGCAGACAATAAAATCCTTAATAAGGGGGGTCAGCCCAAATTAAAGCAGCAACGAAAACAGTCATGTGGCATCAAAAAAACCTAACCTTAAAGCATTACACTAATTGTATGGGGTAAGTCATGGCCCTGACGCTAGAGGGGGGGAAAGGGGGCTTAGAAAAAGATTCCAGCTTTATCATGTCCCACTTACTTGTGGAGGATGAACTAAATATATAAAAATAAATAATAATATAAATGCTACTTTTGCACTGATCTTTATTACGTTTATCTTGCCAACTCTCCTGCCATTTGGATAACTAATAAATGTTGCTGCCGTACAATTTTATAGTAACACGTTGCCTTTCTTCATTTCAGCATCTCCACACTTCTGTAGACCTAAGAAAACGCTCCCAAACCAAGGAGGAGTATGATTTGTGAGTACCAGATCCGTTCCAGCTCCCGGGGTTAATGTGTTTGTTACTTATCATTGCAATCTGAGCCTGGAGAATGCAGTATATCCTATTCTGCAGTATCACCTACAATTAACTTGCCTGTATCAATAACTGCTTATAAAATGCAGAAACATCAGCTGCAACTGCACCAATACTGACATTCCTTATTGTGAGATAAGCTTATCAGCCCTGCAATAATTGAGTATCACCTTGCCTTTTTTGAGGATGGAAAGTGGTAAGGCAGAGGAAGAGCAGAAGAAGGTTTTTGCTTTAAAAGGAAAAGAAATACCCGCCGTTGCTGAGCAGGTTGTGTAGATAAAGCGCGCTTTTCTGTTTCAGGAAGACGTGGACGGTAGGGATTTGGGGGTGGGGGTGTCCCCAAGGTATCCGGTGGTGGGATGTGAGCGCCGAACAAGACCCTGTCTGACCTAGGACAGAGCACGGGGGCTTCAACAAGATACTTGAAAGGAAATGTTTTTAAAAGTAGCCATAATTAGTCGACTGAAAGAGGTATTGGCACAGTGAACTGCCCGTGCTGCCGGGCTGCGAGGAGGCCGCGGGCTGGAGGGGCAACGCGGGGCGAGGACCCGGGGAGCCAGAGACCGCGGTGGCATTCCTGCGGCCTCTGCTGTGACTTAATGGAGCGTTTCTGCCCCCGCTCGCTGGCAGCAGCACCTGTGTGCCGAGGGTCATGCCACAAATGCCAGGAGGTGGGAGGCTGGGGACGGCAGCAGCTTTCTGGCCGCCTGCCCCGAGGTGTTTTCCCCAAAACCTTGGTTTCCGCGCGGGCGGTGTTGGTGGCAGAGCGATGGTCCTTCGTGCGCTGGGGGGCAGGGGTGGCCTTTGGGTCGGTGCCGTGGCCGTGGTGTTGGTGGTGTCGGTGTCCCACACCGTTACACCTCGCACCCGTGGAGGGAGGGCAAGCAGAAGGTGCCGGTGCCGGTCCGCCCCGGGCACCCATCACCCCGGGGAGTCCCGGGCATCGGTGCCTCGGCCGGATTGCTCGGGTGATTTTACAGCCCCGTGCACTATTTGCGCTAATTCTTGCTAAAATAGAGAAAACCAAAAGCAGCCGGACAGCGGGGNTGCACCCTGCTGCCGCCCCCGGGGCAGGGGGCCCTGCAGGGCGGCCGGGCGGCCCGTCCCACCCCGGGGGCGGCGGGCAGGAAGCGAGGAGGCCGGGGCCGGTACCTGCCCCGGGCCCGGCCGGG
>VXAK01006555.1:205285-230306 GCA_013399435.1 Arenaria interpres | reverse complement strand
GGGGGGGGTCTCTAGGTGCGGGAAAAATCTCAGGGAAAAGGTAAAGGCCAGCTTGCCTTCGGGTGAAGGCGACGAGTTTCTTCTCCGCGGTGAAGTCTGGGGCAGGGATGGGTGTCCCCGGGTGGAGGAGCGGGGCACACGGGTGTTACCCTCTGCCGCGGGACGTCTCGCTGCTGCGATGCCCAGGTGTGTCCTGTGACCGAGCCAAGGGGGATGTTCGTTCCCCCTCTCCCCAACTCTGCTCAAAGCAGCACGGTCTCTTCTCTCCCGTTTTGCCGGGTTGGTGTTCTGGTCCTGCTGCCTTCGCCCAGGGCACACGCAGCGTGAGCTCAGCGGGCGAATCCCCACGGCAGCAGGGACTTCCTTATGGTAACAAAACAGGTTGTGGCCTCCCTCTGTCTGACACTTCTCCACCTCCTCACCGGCGGCGCGTTACTCTATTGCATGACATAAGCGACCTGAAAGCCCAGAGTGAACACGCGTGTCCTTAGAGCATCGAGAGTCCCGGAGCCTGGGCGTGCTGTGAAGCAACACCCGCTCCTTGCCACACACCTCCGCTGGGCGCGGGCAGCCACGGGCAGCGGGTGCCGAGAGCTGACCCTGCGAGAGGAGACCGAGCTGCGCGGGCGGCAGAGGGCTGAGGCGGCCCCGGGACCCGGCACGCTCTCGCTTAACGGCAAAGCAGATTCCCACACCGGAGACGTGGGGCTCAGGGTCGCGGTTCTGGTGGAACGATGGGGAAGCTCAGTCCCCAAGACTTCTCTTTCAGGGCAGATGTTCCCTCATCCGCTCGGCCCACTGCAGCGGGAGTTTCGGTCTTCCGTCTCGGCCAGGTGTTTCCATCCCAGCATCTGGCTTGCCGGGACAGCGGGCTGAACATCTTGTAGTCTGTGACTCAGCCGCGCTTTGCACAAAACTGGCACTGGAAGGAACTGGTGTGTCTTCATGGATTTGTGTACGGATTTATCTATTTCCGGGGCAGGCACAATATCTAATAGTAAGGGACGGGTTAGTCATAGCGTGATGGCATCATAGCGAGCGGCAGGAGCGCTTTGCTGCCTTTCCCTCCCAGGTCAGCAGTGTAAGCAGAACCCGGTGCCGCTGGCAGAGGCTGGGATGACTCTCCGTAGCTGGCGTTATGCCAGGCGTTAAGAGGTTCCCTGCTGAAGCCTGACCCAAGTGACAGTCGCTGTCAGCTTTATACCCTGGCTCCTGTGGCCTTGGCGACTGCGCGGCAGAAAGGCAGTGGTGGGAGAGAGCTGTTGGTGGCCCCCGGGGAGCCAGGGTGCTGTGACAGCCACAGGGGGATGGAGCCAAGCCCAGGCCCTGCCTTTCCTGTGAGTTACTGCAGGACAGGAGCCCTGCCACCGGTCTCCTTTTAGTCACGGTGGTGCCCACTGGATGGGGAAGGCAGGCCTCGGGTCTCCAGGCTCACTGGGTGGTTTCAGGAGCTGCTGACCTCATGTTTTCCCCCATCACGTTTGTCTGGCTATCAGCAAATGGGCTGAACACGAAGGTCGCTGAGTCTGGAGATGTGGAAAACATCGGTGGCTGATGTGTCTGGCTGGGAGCAATAATGGATTTCTGCCTCTTCTGTGGTGTGGGGACCTCTGCCCCCACCCACGTGGTGAAGAGCCAAGTGGCACAGGGGGAGCATGTGAATAAGATCACTGGTGTGTAGGTCCCACAGGGCTGGAAGCAGTACTGAGATGATAGGGGGCACATAATACATAATTATCTGCATTGTCTCTGCTTAAGAGTAAGTCCTGGCACGGTGTGGAAGACAATCATGTGGGGCTGTAGCAATGTCAGAGCCATAGTCTTCCCGTACAGGCCGGTGTTTCCAGTGCTGCCATAGAACTGCTGTGGCCTGGGCCTGGGCATCCAACTTTGGGTTGGCAGTTCTGAAGTCACGGGTACAAAACCTGAGGTGGGGAAACCTGGGTGCTCCTTCTTAAAAACATGTATAGACCCTTCTGTCTGGTTGCTCTGGGTCATTTCTTTGAGCCTGCCTCTCGGTACCACCACATCTGGTGGCTCCACGTAGACAACAGGCCAAGCATACATAGACCACAGGTGGACGAGGGGTGGAAAGGGCTGAGAGCATCTCCTTTCACATGGGTGAGGAGTGTTGGGCATGTGCTTTGATGGGCATGGTCAGGCACCAGGTACATCCTACCTGAAACAGCAAGAGGAGACCAGAGGAGGTCTCCAGAGTGCAAGGACGGGGAGGTCTGCCTTCTGTGGGGTGGTTAAAAGCGTCTCAAACGACCCACTTCTCCTTTCCCAGGAAAAAATGCTCAGTCTGCGTGGATAACCTGAGCTGTGGAGATGCAGTGGTTGATGTGAGCAAGGGCTATAGCTGCACAGCCAAATCTTTAATAAGGCAAAGCTCTTTGCAAGGCTTTTCTGGCTAACTCTGCATCGCCGTGATCCTCATCTGAAGCACAACACCCACCTAGCCTTTATTGCCAGAGGTGCTTGGTGTCTGAGATGGCCTGCAGGCTTCGGTGGCTAGCTGGGGAGGTCAGCAGCAGGGAGACACAGATGGTGAGGCACTGGAGTTAAGCGGTGGCAGTGGGAATGCTCACAAAGGCAATGGGGCAGGTGGCCTCACTTGCATGTTTCCTGCTGAGTCTACACAAAGGCGGCCTTAGACGGTCAGACATGCACAAATCAGGTGATGGGGGTCCACCTTGATCTCTAGGTGTCTTGACCCTTGTCTCTAGGGTTAAAATGGGCTGAGATCCTCCAGGTGCCTGTCACTGGGACACCTCTGCGCTTGGCATTGCTTTGGAAGTGCAACCCACAGGAAAAGTGCAGGTGCTACCTCTGTGGCAGAGAGACTATGGAGATGCCAAATGGGAAGTAGCTTCATGGGGTCTTCTTCAGTACAAGAGTAGTGATCTTGGATGACAGGCGAAGCCAACTCAAATGATGATTGGCCTCTCAGAAACCTGACAATTCCCCTTTAAAATGGGTGTAAATCTTGCAAGGAGACCAGTTCTCAGTTCCATGTATCCTGGATGTGCATCCTTCATCCTTACCGGTCATCCGGTGACTGGAACCTATAGCTGGCTTTCAGTGGCTGAATTGGTAATTAGCCCTTGCATGTCATCTCTGAGGAAGGCTGTGTGAAGCCAAGGCAGCCAGCATCTGTCCCTCATTTGCCTTTCATCCTTCATGGAAGGACAAGTGAACAGCAGCGTTATTCCTGGTCCAGAAATACCTGCTGTCAGCGTTAACCTCACAGGAACACCTGCAGCACCGGAAGGTTTCGTTATCTTGTACTCTGGAGAGTATTTGCTTAGGGATCAGCAGAGGAATAAAAATCAGAGTAGGTCAGTCTAGTCCCGGGTCCTGTGTGGGTATATATCGTCTGGTAATTATCCTGGGAAAGGCTCTCCTTGCCTTTGCGGCTCGTGGATCCCTCACCTTCCCGCAGGATCCCCCTCCCATTGATGTCAGAGGAGAAATATGTGCATGGGGGAAAGGGCAAAATATAACAGCACGGAGCAGAAAGAACTTTGCCCGAACGCAGAAAATACTGCTGGGTGTCAGCAAATACCCACGCCTGCGCTCCAGCCTCTCTGGCTGGCAGTCGGGCACAGGAGGCTATCGGTTCTTGCGTGTGGCCAGAACGGGGCAGGAATTTGTTCAGTGCTGTGGGAGGAGGTGTATTTTAATTTGTCCCTCGCAGGTGTCTGAATTTTGGGCTTTCCTCTAGCTGGAAAGTGGTGCCGCCTCCTGGAGGCAAGAGAAGAGCTGACCCCCCTCCTGCACGTAACTGAGGTTTGAGTTTCTGAAATGAAAAAGCCAGGTTCTGGTAGCTCTGGAACTGGGAACTTTAGATTAAAAAGCAGCTGCTCAGATCAAGGAAGTAGGGAGGCGGGAACAGGAGTGACTGGGCTGCAGAGGTGGCCGGCTGCCTTTATCCGTCTGCTTGACTAAGTACGATAAAAGTGGGCGTCTCGGGCAGCTCTGGTGTATTTTGCCTGGCCTTATGTTCATTGCTGTCACCTGGCCCCAGACCAAATCTGGCCACGGCACGTCACACGGGGACGATAGCAGCAGTAGGTGGGGGACAGGAGGGAGCCTCAGGATTTCACAGCTCTCAGGATTTCAGCCTCCCTTCCTGCAGCGACAGGGCGTACGCGTAGTGGGACAGAGCTGTCCTCCCTGCCGAGGGAGCAGTGTAGCCCTCAGAGCACTCCTGGAATGTCCCTCTAGTTCCTGGGAAGAAGGATCAACTCCATAAATCTTCTGTTCCCAGCACCATTTGGGACACCTGGTCCAAAGACTAATGTTCCAGCAGTAACTGAGCTGCCACCACCCGTCAGCTGGTGGCCTCATCCTTCACGTGCTTCAGCTTTCTGTCGCGGCCACTGAAATTCTCCTGACCGAAGCGTTAAACTGCTTCTCCTGATGAAATCCATAGTGAGCACAGTGCTGGTTAAAAAACAAAACAAAACAAAAAATCCCACCCTGAAAGTAAACTCGCTGGTCCTGCCCCGTTGGAGTGAAAGGCAGGTCCTGCTGAGTCACGCCAGCGTCGCAGGTGTCTCCAGCTTGGTCTCCAGCTCGATGCCGGCATCATTGCTCTCTTACCGTGGCTCTCTCTTCGGCAGACCTAGTCTTTGTCTTTCCTTCTAAAGTTCGATGGAAACCTGGCTTATTAGCTTTGCTAGGAATGTGGTGGAGAAGGAATGGTGTTCTTAAAGAAACACAAACCCTTCCTGCCCCTCTGACATGGAGATTCCTGCTGTTCTTGTCTCCAGCTGGAATAAAGGTTAAAGGAAGCCCACTAAGCACCCAGAAATAGATGAGCTGCAGGAAATCCATAAATCACTACTAGATTTAACTCTGAGACGTAATGAAACTTTCTAATAACCAGAGTTGAATTAGAGTGATCAAGAAATTATGAGGGCACACTCCCTCCATTAGACATGCATGACCTGACAAGTTAATAGAGGCAAACAGCCCAAAGACACAAATTACAGGCTCCTGTGGAATGGGGCTGGTGACTAAGCAGTTCAGGAGCAGGTTAGTTTGTGACCACAGCAGCGGTGTTAGCCAAGTGCAGTTCGTGGCCAGCTGGGGCAAACATTGACTGCTCCTCATGGGCAGCCAGGAAGCTACAAGTACTTGTGTTGGCCTTCAAATCCTGTTTGGAATTGTTCCTTTGACTAGTAGAACACCCGAAAGCCGTGGCTGTGCAGCCCTGTACAGCCCACCCGGTGCAGTCTCCTCTTATGTCTGGTGCCCATCAGACCTGCTGAGCTGCAGGGGATGGTGGAGGAAGGACAGGAATGCACGTGTTTTCTTCTGAGGGTTCTGCTGAGATAAGTAACGCTGTCCCAGAGTCTGTGTTGTGCAGAGAATGCTCCAGGGAGACCTTAGAGCCCTTTCCAGTCCCTAAAGGGGCTCCAGGAGAGATGGGGGGAGGGATGGGGTAATGATTTGACCCTGAGAGAGGGGAGATGGAGCTGAGATGTGGGGAAGAACTTCTTTGCTGTGAGGGTGGTGAGAGCCTGGCCCAGGTTGCCCCGAGAAGCTGTGGCTGCCCCATCCCTGGAGGGGTTCAAGGCCAGGTTGGAGGGGGCCTGGTGTGGTGGGAGGTGTCCCTGCCCAGGGCAGGGGGTGGCACTGGGGGAGCTTTAAGGTCCCTTCCCACCCAAACCATTCTGTGATTCGAAGTGGTCAGTAACCTCTCACCCCAGGGCCCAGGTGCAGAGGGCTGGGTATCTGCTGTTCGCTGTCTCTGCCAGCGGGCTTTTGGCTGAAAAACTCACAAGTGGGTGTTAGTGCAGGAAATGTCCAGCCTTTCAGTCTGGTCACAGCAAGCCCCAGGCTGAGGAAGCTCTTTGCTGCTCAAGCGCAGCGTTGGTGCTAAGCCCTCCTGGAGGAGCGGTCTGTGGTCTCCAAAGCCAGCGGTGGGGCGCAGAGCCTGGCTCAGACCTGCCGTACTGCCTCACCAGCAGCACACACCGGCTGAGTCCTGGGAAACCCTCTCCCCGTGGACGGTTTTGACATCCTCTCCCAGTGGACATCTTGATTTTGATCACCGAAAGAGCTCCTCCTGCACTGAACGCTGGATTGTCCTGGTTAATTGTGGAGCCCCGGCTGTGTCCCTTGCAGGGGTGCTGTGCCAGGCTAGTCGGGAACCCAACATAATCGAGGGGAACTCATTTCTGCCTCTCCTGTGTAATCTCTCCCAGCCTGTTCCTGCCCGGTTTCACGCAGAGAGCGGGTGGGAGGTGGTCACAGACACGGAGTTTCTGTTTGATATCTCTTCTACGTCAAAATTTTGTATTTCAGCAATATTTCTTTGGGCTGCCTATATAAGATAGGGCACAGATTTCTCAGGCCTATATTTTATCTCACAACACTAGGTTTTTCCTACTAAGATAAAAAGCTGCTGTTCTTCTTGTATTAACGTCCTGACTACACCAGCTGAAATACTCAACTATACTTGAAAAGCCTCTAGTTTTGACTCTTCTTTTCATTCTCTCGTAGGTTACCTCCTGCAGGCAGCCCTGGGCACAACAGTGATCCCTTTATGTGGGCCTGGTGAGATGGAGAACTGCACCACAGCACTAAGTAAGTGGAACTGTCAAACAAAACCCCAATTTTTACCCTGCCTTTCCCTTAATATTGCTTCTGCAGCAGGAGAGCTCTGTCTTATGTGAGAACTCTGCTGTAAAAGCTGAAATAGTTCATGTGGAACTCCTGAAAGAAAACTCAGGATAACTCTGGCCTGGGAGAATTGTCTCCTGGATGGAAGGTCTCTTGGTAGCAAGAGTATTAGTCATAGGATCATAGGATCAAGAACGGTTTGGGTTGGAAGGGACCTTAAAGATCATTGAGTTCCATCCCCCCTGCCCTGGGCAGAGACACCTCCCACTAGTCGTATTTGTAAAGCTTGTGTGTTGTTTGGGAAGTGCAAAGGGAAAATAAGGCCGATGAGGTGCTAACAGAAGCTCCTCGCAGTCCAGACAGAGAACAGTCCGCGTGTGGCTCAAGTCGGGATAACGAGATGCAAGCCTGAAATGAAGGACTACTGCTTCCACGGACAGTGTGTGTACATCGTGGACTTGGACGAGCACTACTGCAGGTACAGACGGGGTGCAGCGTGTCCCCCAGACCTCCCCGGGGTGGGCTTGGCGGTGAGCCACACGTGGTATCGACGCTTGGGCAGAACACCAACCCAGCAAAGCCTTTAAATGCTCCCAGAACGTAAGAAGGAGCAGTATGTCTGTAATACACCTCGGCTGCATTTGAGCAAGCGCTAGGCGCGTGCGTGGGCTCCAGCGAAACCTGGGTGAGAGTCACAGACGCCTGAAATGGGTCACCGTCCTGACATAAACGTGGGACGCTCGTTCTGATGCGCTTCCCTGTTCAGCTCTATTTACAGTAGCGTGAGATCCAGACCTCGGGCGAAGCGGCGAGGCCTCTCCCTCCATTCAGCCTACAACATAAAGACCCTCTAGGCGTATTTAAGGGTGTTCCTCATTTACCTGAAGAATTTGCACCCATTTCTAGGGCCTCATGGGCTTGAGTTACATCAGTTGCTCGTCCCTGAGGAAGGAGCGGGCCGGCAGGATAACGTGCCTTCTGGGCTGCTGGAGTGTGACCCCGCGGCGACGTCTCTGACTCTGCGTCTCTCCCCCTCAGGTGTGACGTGGGCTTCTCCGGGGTGCGGTGTGTGCACTCCGAACTCGTCAGGCAACCCCTCAGTAAGGAGTACGTGGCACTGACAGTTATCATCGTCCTGCTTTTCCTCGTCGCCATCTCCCTGGCAAGCTACTACATCTGCAGGAGGTAAGGAAGGTTTTCTTCGTGGCTGGGGAAGGGAAGCGAGCTGCGTGTGTGTGGCAATCCCAGACAGACCGGGACACCTCCACTCACCTGAGTGCACGGAAAGAGTTCAATAGACAGACCTGCTGGCCTGCAGTCAGCGTTCAAATAAAGGAAGTGTGCTGAGTACGTACCAAGCCCCAAATTACAGGCGAGGCAACAGTCCCCTCTTTTAACCCCGACGGAGGACTGTGTGGGTCAGTTCACGTCTCCCTTGGAGGGTGTGTTGAGGCCAAGGAGGGAGCAGACAGGGAATAGAAAAATTCCAGTTCCTTTTCTTGGTAATGCCGTTTCCCCAGTCACTAGGAACTGGAGAGCTAATTTAACACTAGCTAATTTGTTTATCTGCCGTGTTACTGCGGTGACTGTGATATCGCAAGCCTTGCGTTATCAGCTGCACCAGGGAGGACAGTAGTCTTCTCCACTCCCAGGCCCACAGGCAGCAGGAATCGTTCTTCAGGCTCATAACTAATGGTAGGCAGCTCTCGGAGCCGAGGAGGTGGAACGTTCCCCAGAGGGAGAGCTGGGCTTGGCAGGTCTGATGGCTCGATGGTGCCCGCTGTGATTCCTCTTCCCTGCCTGAAGACTGGCTGGCGCGTCATCTCGAGCAGAAGATGGCCTAGTTGGTTAGGTGCCCAGCCCCGTGGCAGGGAAGGAGCCAGCAGGATGGCTGAAAGACAAACCTAGTGCCGGCAGCGAGACTGTAATGCAGATGTGAAGTCTTCAGCGAAGAGCTGAGAAATGAGCCCCTGCCTGGAAGTGATCCCAGAGCCGGAGACGAGCACAGACAGAGCCCACCCGCTAGAGGTTTAAAACTAACCTGAGGAGGTCGTGCAGCGTTCTTCTTCTTCCTTCTCCCCCCTCCCCAGAAAGCCACTGGGAACAACGGGCTTCCCGCAACTCACGCTTCTCTCCGCTACTTGCAGGTACCGAAGCAAGAAGAGACAAACGAACGCCAGCGAATACAAGGAGGTTGGGACCCTGTAGAGGAAACGGTGGCTTCCTGCAGCGTTCTGTTCACCTGGAGGGACTCAGTGGCTTCCCATCTATTTAAATGTTATTTTTATTAACAATATTTACAATATTTATATCCTTTTAAAAATTTCAATTGTTTGGTGATCCAATCAGTATAGGTCAAGCATTTTATTTTCAGTGTTTTATTTTTTTATTAAATAATATTTCCTAACGAGAACCCCACCTGAGCGGTTCTGTGGGATAGAGATATATTTTTATAAAAGCTCATCTTCTTACTCTGAAGAGTAATTTTATATTTATTCTTGTGAATATGCTCAAAACAATGCTACTCCATGAAATAAAAGTTCTAGACAAAGTCAAAATGTGTGTGTGGTTTGACTGAAGCGAAACTTGGCCGAGGAAGGTGTTTGAAGCCCCAGTGGTTATTTCTGGAGAGAGGAACCACGGTATCGCTCCCAACAGGTATCCGTGTGCCTTAGTTCCAATCAACACAGCCATTACCCGGCGTAACTGGAGGAGGACTTAAAGAAATCTGACACGTGCTGCGTGACGGCAGCGTGGGGCTCGGCTCATCCATAGCCTGGGGAAAGCTGTGCTGGTGCATTTTGGATTTCAGCGGGGGGGCGGCAGCAAAGGTTGATCGGTCCCTGCGGCTGATGGTGGCAGCTCAGGGTCCGAGTGTCGCTGCGGGAGGAAGACTCCCTCAGAACCAGCACCAGCCCTCGAGTCCTGCCCATTCTCTTTCTGCTGTGGTGTCTGGTACAGCTGGGAAAAGAAAAGGGTTTGAGTTTGAGCTTAACGTAGGTATTTTGTTGGCCTAAAATAACAATAGAAGAGCCCGCTGGGCTTGGCTGCACCCCGAGCGTGGCTCCCCGGGGACAGGAAGGGTTCTTACAGCATCCGAATCATCCCCATTAATCCCATGGCTTCCCACACTTTCAGAAGATGTGGGTAAAAGCACAGAGGCCCATGTGTGTCGCGTCGGCCTGTGTTACCTGGTGTTTGTGGGCGAGACACCTGTGGTCTCTTGACCTGTGCCACAGGGTCTTTGTAAGGAGGAGTGGTGGGACCCGAGACATCACAAAGGGCTATTTCAAAAGCCTCATCCAGAGGCCCTCGGGGAGGAATAAACTGGGTCTTTTCCTCTCTCCATAAACTGCCCTCCTGTATTAGATGCTCTTGAGGTTGCTCTTGTGCAACCTGCTCTAGGTGGGCCTGAGGCAGGGGGCTGGGCTGGATGATCTCCAGAGGTCCCTTCCAACCCCATATCATTCTGTGAGACCAAGCAAATGAAAGGGGGGATCTTATTCTCAAAAGTGGCTTTCTGTGCTTTTCTGCTCTGTGCTGTCCTGTGACAAATTTCTGCTGAGCTTGTAGGGAACGGGGCTTGATTCTGCCTTGTGTCATCCTGTAGAGCAAGGCCTGGCCATGACCCGCCGTGAGAGGGAACCCACGAGCGCTTCCACGCACACACGCAGCCAGCGGCCAGGAGGAGGCCGCTTGCGGCAAGTCGTTTGGCCAGCAGTGGTCTTCAAGAAGGTAGTCGTTGGTCTCCTGTCTGGAGAGCAGGGGGGGCTGTGAATGGGAATGGAGGAGGGTCCCAGTGGTCAGAGCTGGGGGATGGGGTGGGAAGGGCTTGCCCAAGTGCCCTGCGCTGGCCGTGTGGCATGGCCTTGCCCAGAATCGGCCAGTTTTCATCCCCGTGGGGGGTGCTTGAGGTGGTGAGGGGGAGGGGTGTCTTCTGAGCTAAACAAGGGTGTCGTCTGGGCAGGGCCACGTTACACACGACGGGTTGCTCCAGCAGCCACAGCGGGAGAGCCCAGATGCCCCAGGCTGGTGGACGTGAGCTCTGGTTGCCGGGCCACGGCCTGGGACTCAGTTACTTTCCGTGCTGCTCACTCTGCTGTGTCACCACAGACCTCCTTTCTCCGGCAGATGCACCTCCAGCTTCTGAACGCTGCAGCCACCGCACCATTCCTGCCCGCAGGGAAGCCCTCAAGACTCAGGCAAGGTGAGCGATGCTTCGTGCTCACGGCCCCTTCTCAGGAGGAAAGCTTGGCCAAGCACCTTTGGCCAAAGACAAGAAAATCTTCCGGATCCAGTCTGGCAATGTGGGGGTGGAAGGGACCCCCTCTGTGTGTCCCCGCGGCTGCAGGCAAGGTGGCTCTCGCCGTGTGGCTTGGGGCCTGTCACAGAACAGCCTGTGTTGGCCTGACGGTGGGACCTCCTGCCCACCTTTTGCAAGCTCCGGGTTATCCTGTGGGGTTTACACTCGACGTGCTGGGTCTGTGCAGGTTGCCTGTGGCTGCCTTCTGCCATCCTCTGAGACGACTTAAGCGCTCCTTTTTGGCAGGGCTACAGACCAGCCCGTACCCAGCCCTCAGCGGGGGCCAGCCAGTGGTTAAGGTTTGCACTGGACGGTGCAATTTTTCCCCTGCTCTGCCTGGTCCTTCATGTCTCCCTTCAGCCTCGGGTTAGAAGGGGATGGTTGGTCATTCCCGGTTGATCGGGTTCACTCTGTGTCACAGGGCCCTGATTAGCTGCTCTTCAACTTTTCACTTCCTCTCTCCTTCTCCTGCAATCCAGTTGTCACCGGGGAACCTGTTCTGCCGGGTGACTGGTGACAGCTGATGGCAACCCCAGCCACAGCCGCCTTGCAGCACAGCCTTTCCCAGGGGGAAGATGGAGCAAAAATCGATTCTCGCAGGAAGGAAGGAATCGATTCTTTCCCTTCTTGCTGTGACCCAGTTAGGACACCTGGTGACACATCTTTGGTTCCCCCCTCGGCCTTCCCTGCCCATCCCTGAGCTGCTCCGGCCGGTACCTCTTCATCCTCCAGAAGCTTTTCCTGGGCTCCCAGCAGAGCCTCAGCCCGGAGACACTCAGCCCTTTCCCTCCGACTCCCACGCGCTGCCCTTTCCTTTGCAGGAGCATCACAAAAGGAGGCTCCATCCCTTTCTAAATGTTGACCCCCCCGTGTCCGAGGCCCCGTCACTGGAGCTCCTGTGCCCCCCTGCACCTCAGCGCCCACAGCAGCTCGAGACGCCTCTCTCCGCTGCAGCCCTGGGGTCCACGCGCCCATCCCTGCCCTTGCAGAAGCTTTAAATTGCAGGATCAGCAGCAGCCTGGGGTTTATCCCGCCTTCAGCTTCTTGGGTCAGGCCAGTCTAGGGGAAACGGTCCATTGAGCAGGATTTGTTTGGGTTTCTTTTTTCTATCTGCCTTAGCTGACTGTCCGGATTCGGCTTGGGCTTCCTCCACCTATCCTGTTGCTCATCTTACTCACAGCCCAGAACAGCCCTTCCAGACCCTGTGTTTTTCTCACTCCTGCACACGATTGAGCAACGGCAAAGCTTGGGGCCACATACCAGCCTGCCACCTCAACGGCTTGTGCCGGCTGGACGTAGATTGCCAGTCCGGCAACCACGCAGCCGGGTCCTGCCGGCACACCCCGCCTAATTTGCCTCGGAGAGCGAACCTCCCTCATTCTTCCCATGGTTTCTGCTGGCACCACCTCCAGTCCCTCCGGTGCGGCTCTTCGTCGCCCGCACCGCCCACTCTCGGAGTCACCTTTGGCTGCAGCTCCCTTTCTGCCGGCGAGGTGCCTCCGGGGCTGCCCAGCCTTCCTCACCAAACGCCTTCTCCTCCATCTCACTCTGTGTCGCGGCAGAGTCGGTGCGTGAATCAGGCGGGGGCAGGGGCTAGAGAGCGGTGCTGGAGAGACCCACCCGACGCCGCGGCCGTCTACGTGTCCTCAGGGCCACCAAAGTATGGCTGCTGTCCCTCTGCCGGGGACACCTCTGCCGGTGGCTCTCTGGAGGCCTGAGCACCCACAGCTCCCGCCAGCCGCAGTGGTGCTCCCTTTCACACCTCCCTGCCATTTTCAAACCCACCCCGTCCCAGAGCTTGCCCCGTCAGTGACCCCCTTGTGGGGTCTGTGCATTTTGTCCAAAAACCGTTCCAGCCCCTTGGGATCCGGGTGAAGGACAAGTGATGCTTCCAGGCCTGGGGCCGTCCGGCCCAGGAAGCGAGGGCAGCAGCTCCTGGCCTGGTGCTCTGTGGAAGGAGGGTGCTGCTGTGAAGCGAGGCTCGCTTTCTGAAATGCCGGGGGGTCGTGCAGGTGTGCCCGCTGGGAATACTTCCTCTGGGCACAGCTTAGCTGAATTTTCTTTAAGGCATTAGAAAAGTCTTTCCCAAAGCAGCAGCCACAAAGCCGCGAAGGGGTGGGGATGGGAGTAGCCGCAGTCACTTCAGCCATCCAGCGCCTCACCGCCTCTCAGCGGGGACCCCTTTCCAGCGCCTGTTGTGTGCCCGCTGTTGCCAGCCCTGCAATGGCCCTTACCGCAATGTCCGTGGCTACCGCGGGGGTTAAACCCAAACCCCTCTCCGTCGGTGGCCCACAGGGCGATGCCATGCGTTTGGCTTGGGAAGGTGACCTTTCTCTCTCCAGACACCGTCTTGCCTGTTGCGTGCTTCGCAGCGATGTCACTGGAGGTGCTTTGGTAATCTCCAGCCTCTGTGAGTCATGTGTCCCCCCCAGCGGGTTTCCTCGGCGTGCGTCAGCCGGCCGTGTCACAAGAGAGCCGGAGGAAGCCTCCGCGACGGTCCAGGGTTACATCAGAGAGGCGGAGGACGTTTGGACAACTGGTCCTCGTCCCCACGGCTGAGGCAAGGCTTGGATTGCACCTCATCTGGCACCTCATCTTGGGGCTGCTCCTGAGAAGGGCTGGTGTGAGCACAGGGAGGGGAGAGAGGAGGTGAAATGGGCCGGAAAGACTTAGAGAGCGCACAAAGATCACTCCGTGCAAACCTGGGCTGGGTCGGTAGCAGTTACCCCTTGTGTTTGTGATGAAGAAAGGATGAGTGGATGGAGGGAGGGAGGGATGGATGGATGGATGGATGGATGCATGGAGGGGTGGGCCGATGAACAGATGGAAGGAGGGAAGAAAGGGTGGATGGAAGGAGGGACGGATGAGTGGCAGGTGCTCCATCAGTAAACGTAGAAGTTCGCTCTTGCACAAATAGTCATCATTATTTTAATAAAGCCGGTGCCAAACCTAAATTACTCCAGTACTCCCATTATATAATTCCATCCTGTGTGATTAAAAGCTTTCCCAGCAAACTGGGAGATTAAAACAACTGATCAAAAAATATTGAGAAATCTCTCTGCCCTGCCCTGATGGACTCTCATCCTTCTGACCCAGTCACCAGAGGGCATCGGCCTCTTGACAGGAAAACCCAGTAGGAATTCAGGCGATGAGATGCAAATAGAGATGCACCAGCCCCGGCTGGGAACCACCGTTTGTCCGTGGACATTTGCCAGTGGTCCCCAGTGGTCCTGTGATGGTGGCTCTTTCCATTCTGGTTGGTCGGGCGGGCTGTCGGTGCCCTTATAACGGGAAGCCGGGGCGGTTGTACAAGCCAGGTGAATGAGGAAGAGAAGCCAGTTTAGCTGCCTCTCCCAGAACTGCCGTCATTTAGGCGGTAGAGGCAGGGAAATAGAGGTTAATGTCAGGAGAGGAGAGGATGGGAGGTGGACATCCAGCCGGATACACACACCGACAGGGGAAAATGCCTTCAGGTCACTGCTGAGAGCGGGGCGGCAGAAACCAGACTGAAGAGCTGTAATAAGGGGATGGAAAATCAGGAAAGAAGATGGATTAGATGAGGGCAAAGAAAGAGGGTGAGACTTTTGATTGTAGAAAGGACACAATATTTAAATCAGGAGGAAACAGGAGAACTCAGTACCTTGCAAAATCAATGCACCAGGGGCCTCCCAGACATTTGGAGCTCATTCAGGAGGTCCACACGCTCAGCCCACCCGTGACAAGAACATCATGGAGACAGCGGAACAAGGAGCAGCTTCGGAAAATACAGGTTCTGAAACAGGTAAATAGTCTGACTTGGGATTGTTTCTTCTCAACATATTCAGCTGTTTAGTTTTCATAGAATCATAGGATGGTTTGGGTGGAAGGGACCTTAAAGCCCCCCCAGTGTCACCCCCTGCCCTGGGCAGGGACACCTCCCACCAGCCCAGGTTGCTCCAGGCCCCCTCCAACCTGGCCTTGAACCCCTCCAGGGATGGGGCAGCCACAGCTTCTCTGGGCAAACTTTTCTTTTCTGCTGGGTTAACTGAACGGGGATATATAAAACTGGTTGATTTTTCCCAGTTTATCCAAGCTGGTTTGTTCCAATGAGCTCCGATCACGCAAAGGGGGGAAACCTCAGTGGGTGTTCTGCGCCCCATCACGTTTCCAGCACTGGGTTCATTCCCACCTAGTGGTCACCTGGGAGACTACATCCCCCGCTTCCAGGTCCCCATTTCTTTGCGTGGGACACCCCGAGTGTCACCCCGCTCCGGTGTGTCTGGGGCTCGGGTACGGGGCTCGGTGCAGCAGGGAGGGGGGGCGGGAGCAGCCCTGCCGTGAGGAGTTAGCTCGGAAACTTCCTGGGGAAAAGCAGCCGTTTGTGCTCATCCTCCAAAGGGCAGAGAACGTTCTGAGCTTACAGAAACTGATAAAGTTCGTGTGCATCCAAAAAAGTGGAAATTGAGGCTTTCAACGTCTTCTTAATGGGAAACTTGGAGCATTGCCAGCCCCAACGTGGAAAAAATACTGACGATGTTTTTGGCATAATGCCCTGTTTCGGCATGGAAGTGGAAGCTGGAAAGCCAGACCTCCCCAAAGGGGCATTCATGTGGGTTTGGTGAATCCTGATCTGAAATGCCCGGCGTCTCTAGAAGGCTCTCACTGTTCTTGTGCGTGTCCTGGGAGCGGTTAATCGCTCCTGCAAGGTGTGATTTCCTGACATGTACCAGCAAAGGTCTTCCTTTCTTCCCAAACTGATGGCTACCACCAGCTGCCGAAGAGCCACGCAGCCACCGAGAGCATTTTGTCACCCTCGTCCCTGGCAGCCGTGGGTACCTGAACCTCGGCATCGCTTTGGCGGCGGCTGGAAAGGGGTTAAAAGTGATAGGAATGGATTTTATTCACCCCGCAGCCGCCCTTCCTGCAAATCCATCAGGGCTCACGGGCTGAGAATGCAGGAGTCACCGTGTCCTCCTGGGGACCTGGCAGCGACCTCAGCCCTGACGCATTTTAAGCCCACCGAGGGACACCCAGGACGGCAGGACCCCCTGGTTGCCGGGGGGGGCAATTTGGCAGCCGTGGGTGGCGAGGCACGGGCAGTTCGTGGCAGGAGGCCTCTAAGGTTGAGTGCGAGGCCGGTGGTTGGTGTGGGTCAGCGGGGCCCCGAGCAGCCGGGGCTCTCCCCCTCGCAGTTCCTTCCAAAGTGTTTACTGTGTTTACTTACGGCGCCGCTTAACGCGTGGTGCCTAACACCTGCGGCACCACGGCTTTGGCACTCGCAGGGGTCAGGACACTGGAAATGTGACTCTTGAATTGACACCGTGCGGCCATTGCTGAGTTTTCGTACAAAGTCTTGTGCATTTTTTTCAGTTCAGCTCTTTCTTTTAAATGTAGGGTGGTTTTTTTCGATTTATTTTATTTGCCATCACTCTGCCGATGCGGGGAAAAAATGGCTTTCTGGCTGCAACGCTCAGTGACCTGCTTCGGGCACGTTAAAACAATATGTCTTTAAATCCTAAAATAGTTTAAGCGTAGTCAAGTGCCATTGAATTTTCTCTCTCTTTCTACATAGAAACACATTACTTCCCGACAACTCCAGCGAGCTTGGGACTAACTTTCCCAAGTTAAGAACGACTGAGCCTGTGCATTATCAGCGAAGCAGGAAAATCTTGAAGAGAGATTTCAGCAGACGCTGGGCAGGGGCGGAGGCGCACAAATCCTGTGACCAAAACCTTGTACATTAAAGGGGTCTCTGGGGCAATAAATCCCTCCTGCCCTTCCGTAGCTCCAAAGAGCATCATCCAGGTGCGAGGGAAGAGGGGCGAGGATCTCTTTCCCAGCCAGGCAGCTGATTTTGGTGCAAACTTGTCATTACCAGGGTCTCCTCCCAGTACCTGCTCTCCAGCACTACTCCAAAACCAGTTTGCTTCAGCTGCTGCTGCTGAGTTACCTCTCGCCGTGGCCGGGGAACAGAGCTGGGCTCTAGGCTTCGAGGAAAGCCTTGCCTGGCGGGGACCAACACACGCAGCCCTGGGTTTCCCACCTCCAGGTTCCTCCCTCCCCGTTCGATGCAGACCTCTGCTCCCGCTGAAGCCTCCTGGGTGAAGCCCACAAGGAGAGGAGGAGCTCTGCAGACACTAGTGGCATGAAAAGCTTTTCAGGAGCAGCAGGAAAGCTCCGGTCAGCAAAGCACGGCCCGTGCGAGCAGGGTACCTGAGTCCAGCTCAGAGGGGAGGCTCGGTTTGGCTTCTGATGGGCAGAGGGTGCCTCTGTGCAGTCAGACTTCGGCAGACCCAAACATGCCAGGAGGACGGTGTTGTGGCCTCTCAATGTCAGCTGGTTTCTGCCCCAGGGCTTCAAGAACAGGGTTTTTCCTACACAAAGGCAAAAGCTACCCGGAGAAGGAAGTGAGGCTGTGCCTAGGAAACCTCCTTGACAGCGTGAGTGTGCAATCTTCATGCAAACGGGACCTTACTCATACGGTGTGTCTCAGCAGCCGGCTCCTGGGAACGCGCTGGCCCCACGCTCCAGCCCGACGGGGACATGGGCAGCAACGCGAGGAAGACATGAGGGGACACGGGGTGCGCTGCCCGCACCCCTTTCCCCGACACATGGACCTGTGTGATGGGAAGCAAAGCACTCGCTCACCGACCCCTCTTCAACTGAATGCCCAAACCGCCAGGACTGACTTGTTCCAGTGGCAGCTTTTCGCTTTGCCAAACTTTGTGCTTATTTGCCAGCACCCCGGCACAATTAGAGGCAGGCGACGTCACGAGGGCTCAGCACTTGTAGCCAAAAAGCAGGCACTACCAGCAAACAATGGGATTTCCAAGGAAGCATAACAAACATGCCGGTGAAATGGAGTGTTCTCCCGAGCTTCTTTGCTTGCTCACGGCCTGTGAAAAAAAGCCAGAATCCAGGGTGACCTACGTAATCACCGCTGTGCGTAGGAAGGCTCGCCTGGGCTTTGTTATAGGGAAAAAATCTAGCTTTGGCAAAGGTGAGAGGAAAGGAGCTTCTAATTGCTGCAGGCTTCTCTTTATGATTCATTGTTTCTTCACATGCGAAACGACTTCAAATAGGTAAAGAAAATTCACCTCCTGATGCGCCGATGGGAAGGCACTAGGCAAAATCCCAGCTGTGGGAAGGCGGTACCAGGTGCCCTCCTCTTCCTGACGGTGGGGTGAATCAGGAGGAAAAGCATTGACATCAGGGGAACGCTGTGACTCTCCCTTATGCCAAACAGCCTTTGCTCTGCTCCGGCTGCGGGAGCTCAGCAAACCCGCGCCCCACTTGGACTGACAGCAAAGGGTCCCTCCGACAGCCCGGCTTTTTGGGGGGAGCAGGCGATCAGCCGCAGACAGAACTCCTGTTGGCTCAGGGAAGGGTCAAGAACTTCTTCGTGCACCATTTCTGCTCAGTCTGTCCCCACCGGGCCGGAATTTGACTTTTGCCTCGTCCTGTTATTCTAAGATCAGAGAGAGTCGGGGGCTCTGGATCCGCTCGCTGTCAGGCCGGAGACGCAGGGGCTGTGTGACCCCCGATGACCACGGTGGACATGGGAGCAGGGGCGTGTCGTTATTTCTAAAATTTGCATTTGATTCTCACCTCAGATGATAGGACTTGAGCACCAACAAACTCAGCGGAGAGGAGAAAGGGGCAGCGACATACATCCTGCAGCGACAAAACGGCAGCCCCTCTCTCACGCCACGGGCTGTGTGTGCCTTTGTGAAGATGCCGAGAGAAAAAGCATCCAGTTTGGGTGGGACAGGACCCCTCTTGGCCAAGGGGGTTTTGCTGGGCTCCTGCAGGGGACGGATCCGGGCAGCTCACAGCATGTTCCTGCTGAGATGAAAGCCTTTCAGGCAGGAGGACGTCCACGCCGTGTTCATCTCTGTGTGTTTACCCGCCTCACCAGCTCCTCCGCTTGGGAACCAGGCTGGAAAAATCGCTGTGCGAGGAAGATTATAAAGTGAAAAGCTAAGACTTCAGCTGCACCGCCAGGAGAAAATCCCCAAACAATCCTCACGTGTCCTTTATTTCTCTGTTACTGCGGATACAACTGGAAATAACACGCCAGACAGAAGGAAAACATCACGCTAATCCTGTCACATGTGCCCAGCCCTCGTGTGCGGCCGCCATCCCTCAAAATGCGCAGCACCATGTAATTTGCTCACAGGCCGTGTGCTTCCACATGAGCCGTGATACACATCTCCCAGGTGACTCCATACCCAAGCCACTGAGGTGAGGAAAGGGATGTATTATTCACCCCACCTCACAAACTCAGTTCAAACTTCCCACTGCCACTTTCATTGGGCTTTAGGTCAGACGGAATTCCATGGCCAGGATCCTCTTAGGGGACCCTTGAAGGTAACCCCAAATTGTTGCTGCTTCACCTGTACGAGACCATCTCAAGGAATTTTACCGTGGGACTACAAAAGATTGGTCCTCCACGGTCAAAACTAGCTGCTGCGTTTGTCCTGATTGTAGTGCCCAGTGCTCCTTAAAAAGATGGCTGCAGTCAGCACGTCATAATTAAAAAACACCCGTGCCCACGGAAAGTCTCAAAAAAGCAAAAAAGTGGTTCCCAGAAGTTGCATGAAATGAAGAAACCAGTAAATTCATAGCTCACTTTCCAGGTATTAAAGGTAAACATGTTTTAGCTTTTAAAAAACACCATTTAGTGGCATTTTGTTTTGTGGAGGTTTTTTTTTAATACAAAGATTTCTGGTCCGGCTCGTTTTCAGCTCTATCTGTAAGAGACAAAAGGAAAAAAAGCCTCTATTTTCCCCAGTATAGACATCACCTTTCCAACAGCCACACTGCACACGTGGTTACACACATTCTCAAAGCTGAGTGCGTTCTGTGGCTGAGCTGGGAGACCACCAAACCCTTATGAACAGCAGCCATGTAGCTTTTTGTACGTTGAATGCGGCTCCACATTTAAATGTGTTTTTAAATCTTTTTAGAATGGGTCCTTTTGGAGCAGTTACAGAGTGAGCCAGTAGCTACGTACACCTTTGGAAAGCGATGAGGCGGGTGTTCTCCTCCGTAGGCACCGTGCTGGGCTGCAGCACGTCCCAGAGAAGAGAGATGATCCGCTGATTTTGCCCATCTAACAATGGTATGCTGAATGTATAAAATAAGTGCAGCACAGGTGAAACGCCGTCGTAAAGGCCACAGCACTGTCGCTGGGTAAATCGATGTAATGGACTGACTACAACAGCTGAGTTCTGGCTTCATTTTTTTAGGGATTCCCATCTATAGCCCCTACCCCTTTCTGTCCCGTGGGGCCGGGCAAGCGTCATCAGGAGGGTGGCTTGGCCTTGGGGTGCCATGGGGAGCCTGTCGCAGGGGGGATGTGGCAGGGCTCCTCACCGGAGGGCCCTGGAGGAAGTTTCTGCGAGTTGCCAGAGGAAATGGAAGAAAGGGCAGCATTTTCAGCGCTCTCCAGCGTGGCAGGATGAGGCATTAGAGAAGGAGACTGCTGGCTGGGGGACGGCTGCCCGCTCTAGTGTAAATCCAGTGTTGCTTCATCCAGCTCACGGCTTCAGGCCCTTACAATTACTGCCGGGGTCAGGATCTGCCCCTGAGCATTTGCAAATTAAGCCGTTGCACAAAAGCGAGTGGGTGAGCGCTGGAGGACGTGTTTGGTCCAGCGAGAGCTGATCGGTGCATGGTGTGGAGATGGAGCATTCAAAGCCCAGGGCATCCTACGGACAGCCAGCAGCTTCCCGAAAATCCTCCCAGCACGTGGCAGGACCGCTGCCCCAGAGAGGCATTCAACGTGTTCTCCACCACCTGTGCACAACTCAGCCCAGGCTGTCCTGCTCAGCTCTGTCTACTGCCGGCGAGCAGGAAACAGCAAGAGCCACAACATGGCCCACGACACTCTGCAAATTATGGGGCTGTGTTCCCCATTGCCTGCCATTCCTGAAAGCCTGGGCAAAGCAAGTGTAAAATCCCCCCACTGTGATTTGGTAGAGTTAAATGTCTTAGCACCACTGGGTGTTTCATCGGATGAAGCAGGGATGCTCGGGGTTGCTGGAGTTTCTGTCGGCTGAGAAGGTTCCCCTCAGGTTTTCAGGGGGGCTGTTATTCATTTGTGTTGATACAAATGAGAGAAAAATCCAGATCTCGTCATCACAGGGGTCAGCAGATTCTGACCTTTTTTGTTTTCTCTTTTGACGTGCTCCAAAAGATTTTGCAGTCAAATGGGGAGTGACCGAAAACACGTGCCACGGGGCAGACTCCCCCAGGGTGGACAGCTTAAGTTATTCCCTTTCTGGACAGGTTTCTCTCATTCAATCTCTGCTTCAGCCTAAGTCTCAGGGAAAGGAGTGGAGCACAGGGAGAACGTCATCACCTTAAGAAAAAATTATCCACTGAGTGGTTTCCCGGCAGGGATGCACGGCCGTCTGAACGTCTGAGTGTCTGGGGGGCTGGCAAAATCTGTACCCATTTCCAGAAAGGCAGTATCCAGGCCTTGCCCCTCTCCTCCTCCCCAGCTACACATTTACATCCTCTTTATTACAGCAATCTCGGTTTACATCAGCAGGAACCGGAGTCACACACGCCTCACTTCAAAGCTCCCTGCCAGCCTGTGAGGGAGCTGCTGATAGCAGAAGATACTGGCATCTGCAGATCACAAGTCAAGTGAAAGTCTGGTGAGCTGCCCCGACAGACACCGCTCCGCCTTGAGTCACTGCTCTTTCCCACCTGTTCTCAGCAGGAGGGATGAGAAAGGATAACTCATGTTCAAACACCCGGGTCAGCTGCGCCCGCCCTTGCAAAATAAACAGTTGATGTCAGGGAAGAAAATTAATGGGCAGGTATTTCAGATACTTCATTTCCCTTCACGCACTTCTCGGGGGTTTTATCAAAAGTAAAGAGAGTGAATAACGAGATCGCAGTTGGCACTCGGGCTCTTCTGGAAGACAGGATGCCCAAGCACGCTCCGCCAAGGCCAGGCAGCTGCCAGCGTCCATGTCCCTTCGCCCCCGCCCCGGATTGTCACGGCACGGCTGGGGACAGGACGGGCTGTGCTGGGTGACAACAGGGTGGCTCTTCACCCTGGTACCCGGGGTCACAGCAGAAGGAAGTATCATTCAAATACTTTACCAGTCTGAGGCCCCAAGCGCAAACCAGAGCTGGCAACATCCAATTTCACATCCTTCCCTTTTAGGCACTTCAAGGTGACAGGCCACGGTCAGTGAGGGGACAGCGGGTCCCAGGAGCTGCCGAGCAAAAGGAGAAGAGCGTATTAATGTCAAGTCAGCCAAATTTGCCGGGATCCACCACGGAGTGGGAGATGCTGTACCACTGACTGAGAAGGTCAGGTCCTTGCCAGGGTGGCCCTGTGGCTGCAGGTAGCCAGGTGATGCACTGCTCCACAGCAGGAAACACAGCCACGGTCTTCATCCCTGGGACATTCTCTGGAGAAGAGCCTGGGAGAAGAGCGGCAGAGCAACGGAGAGAAACCTCTCCTCTGACGTGGCCACAGAGATGTGGCCGGAGACCAGAAAGGGAAAAAAAGGTGGCCCCAACACCACCTATGCTGGGTGTGGAAGGTTTTCAGGGCTAGCAAAAAGATGGTCAAGGCACGAGAAGGACCAGCCTGGCTCCCAAAGCGTTCATTTGCACCAGCAAGAACGGGCCAGCGTACC
Organism: Arenaria interpres; assembly: GCA_013399435.1. Classification (NCBI taxonomy): domain Eukaryota; kingdom Metazoa; phylum Chordata; class Aves; order Charadriiformes; family Scolopacidae; genus Arenaria; species Arenaria interpres. The sequence continues at coordinate 207,722 of VXAK01006555.1, read as the reverse complement.
ACCGACCCATCTCCTCCCACTGCACCACCGGCCCGTGGAAATCAAGGTCTGGCGCAAAGCAGATGCCAAGGAGAGAATCTGGCTGTGCCCGTGCGTGCAGCTCCGTGCACACGCTCCCTCTACGGGGCACCCTACTGGGCTCTCCAGCCTTTGGGGAAGCTCCATAACCTCTGGGACTGGCGTGATGGACCAGCCAGAGTGGGCAAGGGCACTTTGGGCAGCCACCCCAGGCTGGGTGTCCTGCCAGAAAACCCCAGGTGCTGCCGGGAGTGGTGGCTCAGTAGGTGGCACTCTGCATCCATGGGGAACCAGCACCTTCCCAAAAGTAAGCCCTGCCCTTGTCGGCCCGGCAACCTGCCCCACCGGCCCAGCTGCAGTGGGGCAGCCCACAGGGGGTGAGCCTTGCAGCCCCCTCCTTGAGGCTTCTCCCCCTTTCACTGCGCCTGGGGACATCCTCCAGGAGCTTGGCCCAAGTGTCCTTCCAGCCCTGGAAGAAGGCCATGGCCAAGCTTAGCGCCTCCTCCCCGACAGCCCACAGCAGAGCTGGGGCTTGCAGCAGGATCCCACCCCAAATGTCCTGACACTCATGGCCTCTGGAGGATGTCCTCTCGGAGAAGCAGCCAAGGAGGGTTTTGCCAGGGCACCACCAATTTGGGAAGAGCTCCCCTGATGGCCCACCTGAACCTTTCCATGGCCATCACCACCTTGATGCATTTTCTGCAGGCCGAGGAGCGGTGCTGGTTGATGCCGGGATGCTCCTTCTTCTTCAGAAGCAGTAGGAGGAAGTCGGCGAATTGCCTGACAAAATTCGAAGCGTGCCGAACCAAATTCCTGGCTGCTGCCAGTCAGTGAGGCAGAGCCATGGGCTGGAGGTTGGAGGCGAGAGGGAACGTCGCAAGTCAGGCACTGGATATGCCGTGTTTGGTCTCTAAACAGCGTAGGTAACACGGGCAGCTGCTCTCGGGTCATTCAGCCTTTCCCCGCTGAGCTGCTCCTCAGAAGTTTGCCAAGTGTAGTGTGCAGGGGTGAAAATTTAACTGCTCGGTATATTCCTCTGACTGAACTTTAAAAAAAAAAGAATTGAAAATATTTCCAGTGGATCTCTGATTAAAAAATGGGAGAAATATTTCTTTTTAACAGCTGCAAAAAAGGGAATTCAGGAGGGAAGCTGCGGTGCCTCACTGCGAGAGCAGGCCTTGAGCACGGCCAGTTGGCGGGGGAAGGAAAACTCCCTGTTTACAAAACTCCGTTCTCACACAACCAACCCCACATTTCAACAGAAGAGGCCCCAAACCCCAATATCTCTGCTTTTGGAGAAACTCTGCTCACACGCACCCAGTCTCTCCCAATGCCATGTCCTTACTGGGGTCTTGTGGGGAGGGCGAGGGAAAAGGGGGGCCCTGTGGAGCCCCTGGCTGTCCCCAAACGATGACCGAGCTGCAGCCCAGGAGCTGCTCCATGGACCCAGTGCTCTCTGTCCTGCGGCGCCCAGGCAGGATTCGCCTTTTCTCTGCTGTAGACAGTATGGGAGAGGGCACGGGGAACAAGGCGAAACACAGCCATGAAAATAATCCAACAGTAAAGCCGTCAGCTAATGACAATGGGTTTTAATTGCACTGCGAACAAAGGGGCTGACGGAGGTTTGCCGGGCCTGTCTCTCACCCATTAACGTCTGAGCCACCGATTCGGCAACTTGTTTTTCAGAGCTCTTGGGCATCGCTTCTTGGGTTTGGCATCACTGGTCAAAGACGGCACCCGGAGCTGCGTGTCCTCCTTCGGCCCGTGTGGCAGGGGGGGAGAAGGCTTAATGCCCGAGCGACTTGGACCCCAGCCACCGCGAGCCAAGGCTCCGTCGGCTCCCAGAGCTGTGAGCGGCGTCCCAGCCCCTCTGTTAGAAAAAGGGGGCCCAGGTGCTCCTTTCCCGATGCTCAGCTGCATCGCCGCCGGTTTGTGTGTGGAGCTGTGCGGCCCCGGCTGCCCCCCGGCCCCGATGGCACACAGGGCCTTTCTGGGGACCGCAGCAGCGGCTGCCAGCGCTCCTCCGGCTTCCCCCAGCACCTTCCAGCCCGCTGCCCGGGTTTTTCTCCCCCAAAAGTACCTCAGGATTTCTTACGAAACAGCCGAGAGAGGAGAGGCGGCCGCCGCCAGGACACGGTGATCCCGGAGACCTGCCATCACCCCCCCCCCTCCGCCTCCTCGCCGTTACTCAGCCGTTACTCATGCGGCGCCCGGGCAGGGGCAGAGGGGCCGAGGCGAAGGGCGATCACCACCTTTATTGCCGAAGGACATTTGTGCCGTCCCTCCGGCGGAGCAAAGAGCGGAGCGCCCAGACAGGCGTGCCCGCGCAATAAACCCCCGTCTGCGTGTGTGTGTGCGCCCTCCCCGCCGTCCCCATGGCAACGCGCAGCCGCCTCACCCCGCCGCCGGGATCCCTGCG
>VXAK01006555.1:86362-196426 GCA_013399435.1 Arenaria interpres | reverse complement strand
GGGGGGGGGGGGGGGGGGGAAGAGCAACCAGTTTCATTGAGGACCCAAGTTGCCTACCCAGTGTAGGAGTAGAGCCTAGTTCTGTCCAGAGCAGCTGAGATGCGCTTCCCTTGGCCTCCTGACTTGGCCAGGTAGCTCTCAGAGCAACTTGGAGAGCAGCCTGCATGGTATGGAGCTGAGGTACAGGTAAAGGTGTTGCAACATCTGTTGGGAAGATTGCAGGACTTCATTCCAGGGAACTTGCTTCATTACCAAAGTAAACAGTGCTTCTCTGAGCGGCTTTTCCACAGACATTCGCTATTAGAGCTCTGGCAAGAAACGCTGTTTCTGTCAGTCTTGCCAAGCTTTTTGCTTTGGAGTAAACAAGCTCAATCTCAGTGGTAACTGAGCCATAGCCCAGTGAGACTGGGGATGGATTACAGCCGTGAGACTCTTCTTGCAGAAACTCTTCTATCTCTAGTTGTCTTTCTGGACTAAATATCAGGATTTCTACTTGGTAGGCTAAACCAATGCTACCATAGAAAACGGAGCTGTTTTCCCAGCTTGAAAGCCTAGCAGGAGTGAGGCTGCTAGTGTAACTTGTGAATTCCATCTCTCGTGCAGTTTTGGTGCTCTGACTGCTGAGTGGACTGGAGGGGATTTGCCAAAAACTGGCAGTTAGGAACCAGAAAGGCCCAACTGAGCTATTGCTGGGAGGTTGGACTCTTGAAAAATTGTGTCAGCTTTTTCAAAGCCAGGCATTGTCCTGGCGTGGACTTGAACTTGTGTCAGGAACGAGGAAGGGAAATGGTTGCTGAGTCTCCTTACCTGAAGTGGAGGACAGGCTTCGTAGAAGACTTGTTCCTCTCTAAGGGTGTAGGTTGCAGCCAGGTTTTCTGAGAGGTAGGGCAGGCAGCACCTCCCTCGTAGAGAAGGCTTTTGCTCTGGGTCAGTCACATCCAGCCTTGCTGTAGTGCTTGCGAGCAGAGCTTTTCTGTGCCCACTGTCTTATGCTGGGCCCAGAACTGCCCATGTTCCTTGCCATGGCTTTCTGAGCCCTGTAAAATGTTTTCTGTGTTTGCTGAGGGAATTCAGCTTTGAGAAATTTAGTGCAGGGAATTGAGGGCAGATCTGCCTGTCTAGGAATGACAGAGATAATTGTAAATTCAGAACTGACGTACAGCTTTGCATTTAAAAAAAATATCCCTTAATTACGTTTTTAATCAATTATAACTTCTAGCAAGCAGTAATTTTTTTTTCTACTTGGGCGATGGCCCTGACTAATAAGAGCTTGCTACCAGCTTTCTAAAGTAAATTTAATGCACAAGCACTATGAAGCCCTACAGTGTCCAGTGGGTTGGTTGCTGAAAAAAACCCAACACAACAGATGGGTGGAACTATGTGTCTGGAAGTCTCTTGCCATCCAAGGATGCTACACTTGTGCGACAAGCAAATCTGATCTGCTGCAGGGCAAGGCCAAAGATAATTTTTATTGTTGAATCCTGCACAGCCAGGTCTGCTCTTCAGGATTTATACATCACCTGGCTTTTAGCCTGCTCCCCTCGCCATGTTCCACTAAGCATACTTGGGTTTCTGGTCCCACATCTTACTACTAAGTTACATCTCTAGATTTTTCTTGGCCTTCCAATGGCAGTGTTTCTTTGACAGGAGAGCTTTGGTGACCTTGTCGCTTGTGGCTGCCTCAGCTGAGACCTGGAAGAGTAGCCTGATGTTCTTGCACAATTTTCTGCACACACAGCTGATTTTGCAAGGTATTTGCGATATCCAGATCATCCTCCAGGAATTTGGTAATGTGAGGGTCATGTCTGGTTGCACAATTCCTTCCTCTTTCCCAAATGTTTTGTTCTCCGTGATTATTGCATTTTGTAGAAGAAAGATGATAGCTCCTCACAGTGTTTATTGTGTGTTTATGGAGCTTTTGGGTGTTTTGTAGTTGTCTGTGACCGGAGTAGCTTCCTGTCTACTTCTAGACTTCATTCCCCTTCTCCCAGTATGCCCCTTTTCCCTCAGAGCAGTGGCAGATGTTACTCTGAATCTTGGCCTGCTGGATGTTACAGGAAGGCCAGTTCTATGCTGTGGCGATGAAAAGGTACGAGTTTAAGTTGTTTTCTGTGGTAAGTTCAGATATACTTGGACATCTACAAAGGTGTTTCTACTGGGTCGATGTTGTGCAGTGGTTTGCCTAAATCCACCTTTGAGTTATTCCATGCTATTTCCAGTAACTGGTGTAAAGTTTTTAATTCTTAAAATAACTTTGGGCATGTTTTATATCAATATACTTAACTAGCCTGTTAGCGCTGCTGAATACTTCCCTAAACTACCTGAGCACACGTATCTGAGAGCAAGGTTGTTAACTGAGGCAAGCACTCACCTCTTTTTGAAGAGGTTTTCTGGATGCGCTAACGGTATGTCTCGCTTGGGTGAACAATCCTGCCATCGCTGGGCTCCTGGGGTGTTCTCTTTGATAGGAGGTGATGGCTTCTCGTCCTTGGTGGCGGCTGACCGCAGGGAGTGAGTGTGCTCCAGGAGCAAGGGCCAGGTGTCGGAGTCTGTTCAAAGGAGATGGATCAGTGGACAGAAGAGTCAGGCAGCCTTTAATAAGCAAACCTCGATTCCCTCTCATTTTGTGAACAAAGCTGTACATACCTATCGTTCCTCTGCTGGTTACACCTTCCCTGAGCGAGTAATCCTCATTTACTGCAGGTCTGGCTTTGCCTGTGACTGGGGATTTTGCTCGGGTGAGACAGCTATGCCTGTGAGTGGCAGAGGGAAACAGCTAATGTTTGCTCGCTGAAGATCTAGGCCCAAAGCCAAGGAAGCAGGATTTGTGCCTTTTTCAACCAAAGGAGACCTGTGAGGTGGGACATCTAAAATCCAAGGGAAAAAAAAGCTTTGAGAATTCATTTTCCTAGTAAGGAGAGTAGTAGTTTTTCTTGAGAAAAAACAAATTTTCATTTATACGCTTTTGGTGTCAGAAAGACATATCTTCTTGTATATAATTCAGAAAAAAAAAGCCACTTTTCAGCTCAGCATTTTTTGACTGAAATAATGCAGCCTGTTTGCGTTTTGGGACAAAAAGCAAAGCTAAATAATCCGAGAGTCTAATCTGATCCGTCATTTCCAATATGTCTTAACCTAGATGTCATACCCTCCTTCCAACGCCGTCCCCGCTAGGTCAGGTAACACCATCGTTTCTTGCCTCTGGATTCTTGCCTACTGGTGCTCTCGTCCAGACCTTGGAAAATAGCTGTCGCCTTTGAGGGCAATTTCCTTACACAGCTGGTAGTGAATTTGTGTTTGGGTATCAGACAGCAGTGACTTACAGACTGAATTAGTTCATGGGTGGTGCCTGGAACCTTCAAGTTTTCCAGGAGACAAGGAAGTACATGTTTTAGCATCAGTTATGTTCCTTTTGCTTAGCAAAGGGAATCTCTTCAGCACTGCAGGTAACTAGATAAAAACGGTGGAAACAGAAATGACTGTTAGGTGTCTAAATCGATTAATATATTTTAAAATGTCTCTATTAGAGCGTCCACAGCCCCTGTGAGTGTAGGGTTTGAGCACCTCAGAGACAATCTGGACATGCTGTCAGATCTGCATTCGCTCTTATTTCACTGCTGGGATGGTAAGGTGAATTGGTGGTGGTCAAACAAGAGCTGAACCTGGTAGCTGTTCCAAGTGTTAGCCCCAAGATTTCCCTTCCTCTTGCATCATAGAATCATAGAATCGTTCAGGTTGGAAAGGACCTTAAAGATCATCTAGTTCCACCCCCCCCGCCATGGCATCCTTTGCCCTCACATTTCTAAACAGTATCATTTATGTTCGGAAATTATTAAAAGTGTGCACAGAAAATGCAGGTAGAAGGAGTTGCCAATGAAACTTTCAAATGTAAGTTCCATAGGCATGGAGTTAGCGTGGCTCCCCTTGCTATCGGCACTGCTTTCGTACCGTATCTGGCTCCTTCCAGCTAAAAGGTGCTTTCCTGCCTTATGCCCGGAGACGATTACTGTCAGGGATGAAAGGCAGACACCTCTTGGGTGGAGCAGAACAGAACAAAACCAAACCAGAGCTTAGGGCAACAAATGTCCTGTCGGGTCTTAGTCCCTCTCATTTGTGATGAAAGCTTTTCAAGAATGTGAACAGTAGCTATGTGTGTCAATCCTGTTCAGACGTTCTACGCAACCACTAGCATATTGCCTGAAAAAGGTGGGATTTCAGCTGGAAGGAGAAGTGAGATGGAAGGGTAGAGTAGCAAAGTTGAGCAAAATGGGCCAGAATAAATACAGGATTTGACATTCTGACTCCCCAACAAATACCCCTGCCATGGAGAAGTAGTAACTTCCCTTTCACTTTTAAATACTTATCAAGCATAATTTCCACGAGCTCTATTACCACCTGTGAAGGAGCTCTTGAAGTGCTAAATTCAACCAATATCGCTCATACCACTACAAATATTAAGGAAAGGCATAGTAGGGAACGTCAAGGCATATTAAGGCATGGCATACCATGCTATGCTACTTAAGTGCATACCATAGTGCCGGTGTTTCAGTGCCTTTTGTAGGCTCAGCAGTGGGGAAAAGCTTCATGGGATAGTGATGCAGTGATGCATGCTGCTGTGACATGGATAAAACCAGAAACAGCTTCCAGGCCCTTGAGAAGCTTGTATCAGCAGCAGCAGTAAGAAGAAAAAGATCCCCTTACCGTGGCTGAACACTTATTTTTCTCGGTCACATTTATGGTCTTTAAATTTATGAGATGCCACATAGAAAAGACGTGTTGCCATTAGCTACATAGCCATGGCTTTAAAAGATAAAGTTAAGATTTGAAAGAAGGCATGAGGTCCTCAGACAAAAATTCTCATCAGTTTCAAACCTCTAATTAGGTGCGCAGAGACGGCTGTTGTACATACAAGTTTGGTGATGGCTCTTGCAAATAGATAGCCAGGGGAGTTCTGTGTTTGGAGTAGTCTCTGCAGATGCGAGGGTAGTTCTGCTGCAGTGGAGGATATGCAGTGACTGCTTTTATGCCTGCTACTTGGTTTTCTATTTTTAAAAAACAAAAAAAAAAATCATTAGCACTTCTCTGTTCTGTGTCCATCCCAGCAGTGCAGACTGGAATTGAACTGGTTTTTCTGTGGGCTGGCACAATTTACATAAGAAATCACTTACTGCAATGCTAATGAGCAAGCAGTGCAAGACTCAACAACGTGTGTCTTAGCAAGAATATCGCAAGAAAAGTTGGGAAGGGGCAGTGAATGGTGACGGCGGGGAGCTTGTTAGCCATCAGCTCTCTCTAATCTCGGTCCCAGTAGCATCAGTGCGAGTTCTGTCATTGATTTAGCCAGAGCTCAAGGAAAACAGCAGCTTTCAGAATATCCCATCCTTTTGCTGGGGTCTGAAAAACTCTGCTTTAAGACATGATTAAAGCATTCCATAATTCTCTTTGTCGAGATTATCTTGGCTTGTGCTAATAGCCACTTTCGTTCAGAAGACGTACATGGGTAACTGAGGCCTTCCCAGTGCATCTGGAATTATAGCTTAAACACATGGTCTGAATTTACATCTTTCTCTCTGGTTTCACCTGGTTCTGGAGCGTACTTAAGGCATGCTCCCCGTTCAGCTGTTCCATCTCCAGGATGCGTTTAAGTCCACGCTCTGCTGCAGAGCATGTCACACAGAGCTGGTACACACTGAATCCCGGGTGGGAGCAGGATGAGCGTTGCCACTGAAATAACTCCATGCTTTTCCGTCTCACAGCGATGTTGCACAACAGTCTCTAAATGAATCCCACTCATACATCCCAAGCGACTGCGCGAGGGTTCAACGCTGTGATCCAACATCCACGATCTCGCTGGTGCTGGGGAGATGCTCCACAGAAGGGTAAACTCGCAGAAAAACAAGGCAGTTCGTGTTGTCTTGGGAGGAACCAATTAATAACAAGCATTATCTCCATCAAGTGTTCCCAGCTTTAATGAGGGCCAAAGGCCTTTCGTCCTTTTGTCCCCTTGCTCAAATTTCGTCACAGCCATGCCGGATCGGGGCTCAGCTGTGAGCCCGTCTGGAGGGAGCTCTTTGGGAAGCAGCCAGCTGGTCTGCCAGGAGATTGGATCCAGTTGCATCAGCATGGGAGCAGGAATGCTCCTGGGGCTGGTGGGACCAGTCCCGACTGGTTTTCCCAATGCTCCTCCCACAGGAGCTCCTGCAAGGACATCCACTTACCTCACCAAAACCTGGGTGATCCTGGGATCCGGAAAGTAGAACAGCTGTTACCTGGCAAAAGAAGGGAAGGGATTAACCCTTCCCTGGGCTCCAAGCCCAGTGACAGAGTGAAATGATAAGTGAAACAGCAGCAAAAGCGCTCCCAAGCTGTGCTATCTTTCAGTGTCATAGCTACAGAGCTATCACAGACAAACATCTACCAAAACAAGGATGAGCCAGGCCCTTGTTTAGTGGAAGATTAAATCAATTGGTCTGTGCTGATTAACAGCTGATGGTACAGATAACTTTATGGAAAGCACTCTAGCCTTTCAGAAAGGATGTCTCGGACCGACAGGGTTATCGATGCTCGTGACTTCACCGTGAACCTTTCCATCAGTGATGGTGCTTTAAGGAGGAAAGAGTTGTAGTCTGGGGTCTTTTATATTAGCAGCATTTCAGTATGAAGCTTTGGAGAAGTAGTCTGTACATGTGTTTGTACGCATACACATCAAATCTAGATATCTGCAGTTGTCTGGTGCTGTGGAGGACTAGACGAGGCAGTCCCTTCAGGGCTCCAGTCCCTGGAGATGCTTAATGGTGTATTGCACAAAGAGCTGGCTCCTGGCACGGAGGCATGGCCTGAGAACCTAAAGTTTCACATACCTGTTTTGAGCAAGGACATTTATGGCCCCTAGGACCAGAAAGGATGGAGTTCAGTGTATGACCTAAATGTTACCTTAAGGACTTTCGAAAATAGCAAGACTTACTTTATTTCCTCTCCTGATTTTTAGAGTCAACATCATGATTTGGGAGGCCCATCTGCCAACTGTAATGTGGCTTAAGCTGGGAGCCTGAGACTGTGCATGAGAAGCCGGCTTCAACCTCAGCAGGTAAGTTTCCATCTCCCATCCAGGCAGCACAGGAGCGTGATACGGGCAGACATTCCAGCCCAGCTGATCTCAGGTGCTCTGGAGGAAGTAGGACAGGCAGCAGACAAACCCTCGGGCCTGCTTAGGAAATACTGCTATGCAGTAGCTCCCAAAGTGAAGCGTAGGGAGGCTCACAGTTACCAGGGGAGGAGCAAGCAGGGGCTGGGGGGAGGCAGTTTGCTACTGATGCCATGACCTATGCAAAACGAAGCCTGACAATTGCTTCTTCACCCCACTGCCTTCCTAATTATTGTTGGAGAAGCAGCCTGACAATTGGTTCTTCACCCCCCTACCTTGCTAATGACTATTGGAAGAGCTGTCTCCAATGCAAAGCATCTGGGATGACTTTGTAGCACAGAGAACATTGATTAAACAGATGGTATCACCCACAAGCGTGGCTAAGCCAGCGACCTTGTACATGTCTTGGGGAGAAACAGGATATGCCACACAAGAGAGTGCTTTGCATTGGGTTGCTGTGCCCACACGCCTTCTGCCATGACCTGGAGTGGCATGTCTGCCTGGCTTCCCAAGGGACACTCACTCGCAGCCCACAGATACGCTGCTGTGGCTCACATGGCTAATTGCAGCTCGGAGGCCTGGCTGGTGTGTTTTGGGCCACTGAGCACAACGGCGTTGGGCAGGAGAGAGCCACGGGAGGTGTTTCTTTTCGCTTTTCTCGGCGCTGCCCTGCTGGCAAGGGTTCATCCCACCCAGAGTATGGGCTCCTGGTACCTCTCGTTCCTCCTTGCTGCAGTCTCTCTCCTGTAGGCAGAGTGGTATCACTGTGGGTGTGGATAGCTGTTCCCCACAACACACGTGCCCTTCTGCGCTGTGAGTTGCAGTGTGTTTCCCCAGGAACCCCAACCTTCTGCTTTCCCTTCCTTAGGCAGTTGAGATTGGTGGTGCTTCACACCTTTAAGCATCCTTTTCTCGCCACCCTTTGTCAGATCCGTGACATGTACTGTGCCTTCTCAGAGAATCTGCACAGCTAAGGGGGGAATTCATCCCAGCACGGGCAAAGACCTGTCAGTTGCCTCCCCTGTGAGACTCATCTCTGTGTGCACATTTCTAACTTTCGCGATTCACGTGTGACCAGAATGGGCCCCATTAATGCACCAGCACTGCTCTGATGTCCAACTGCACTGTGGTGGCAATGCTTCTCCTGGACCTCTTTGCTGTCTCCTTCAGGCTTGCGCTCACTAAGCATTTCCCCGCATTTTGTCCGAAGCGCTGTGCTCTTGGCTATTGCTATGAGGAGAAGGTTGGCTGGAGGTACCTGCAAGGTGCAGGCGGGTTCTGCAGTGTCTGGGGTGTTACCTCACTCTATGGAGCCTACCTTGAAGAGATGAAGCAACCAAGACCTCATCACACTGGCAACAATAGTGCTATGTGACCTCCTTTCAGAGCTGTAGGAAACCAGCACCAGGGCATTGACCATTGCCTCATGCTTCCATCAGCCCACTCAGCTCCTCAGGTGCTAATGTAATTTATAACTTCCAGTCGATAAACTGGAATGGATCTGTCCCTTGTAAAGAATCTCAGACTGAGCAACTCTTGTTCAGTGAGCCTTAAAGGTTCTTCCAACAAAATCAGAAAGTACTAGGAGCACAAGAGGTGGTCGGGAGATTTCAGCCCACTCGGCGCAGCCTCCCAGAAAGGCTTCTTTCCTCCTCTAGGTAACTATTCTCCGTTAGTGAGGTGCCCTAAATACAAATGTGTTTCTTCTCCACCTCCCAGCTGATGAGGTGTGAGCTGCAGCTTACAGGGGGGGCAGCGAGCCAGGCTTGGCAAACCAGCCTCCCTTTTCATATTGGCTTCCTGATGCAATCTCTCACCTGCCTCCCAGGGCTGGTGCAACCAAAGTGTGCCTGCCTCTGCTCACTGCTGAGTCTCAGCCTTACCAGTAACACCCATCCCAGTTCCAGCTGTCAGAGCTGAGCCCCCTGAAGAGCAGGACTCGTGTAAGGTCTCGGTCAAGTCAGGCCTTTCTCAGGGTGTCTACTGCAGCCCTCTAGGATTTTTGGTGAATCACCGGAACACAAGAGGTGAAGAGAATTTGCCATGAGAAATGCCGTGCGGTCATTTATTCCCAGCCTACCGTTGAGGGTTTGTTTCTTCCTGTGCTACCAGGACCATGTGTAGAGTCTCTATAACTGGTTCTCACCCATCCACTATTTCAGGATCTAGGTGTATCTACTTAGTAGCAAAAATTTATATAGGTTAATTCCCACACTCCCAATGAATGAATCATTAAGGGAACAAAGAAAGGTGCCTCCTTTAAAGTATCACTGCCACCTGCATTATGAACATACGCCCAGGTTTACCTGTGCATATTTAACCCCTTATCAGAGCGAATAAATGACAGTCAGCTCTGGCACTGGCTGCACCTCTGACATGGTTGGCAGGAGGAAACACGTTCCTGCACTTGAAAGTGGCGTGCAAAACTCGAAAGAATGCTGAAAGAGAAAACATAACCCAATATAGGATTCATTTAACTAGACCTGGTCAGAGGTATGTCCCACCTCCCACACCCTCGGTGGGGAGTGATACCCTGCAGAAATGTTTAGTGTCTGGCAAAACTGAGCTGGAAAAAGCGTACCTCCCACCCGGAAAGCCCAAAAGCCTCCTTGGTTGTCATTGACGAGCAGTTTGAGTGGAGCAGCTGACAGTCAAAGCCAAAGGATGCAGTAGCTTCCAGGGAGAGCAAATTGTTTCTTCCTGAATGCAAGTAAGAACAGCATCCCCTTCAGCTGAGAACTGCAGATTGGCCTGAATTGCAAGGGGGAGGAGGGGGATGGCTGTATCTCCTGTGTGTTTTTCCCACTTGGTTGGGTTGTCAGTGTACAGTCTGAGAAGAGGTGTGCCCCAAGGATGTGAGAGGAGATAAGCCGATGCACTGTATTAGCACATGAAAGAAAAAACAGTGGGAGCTTCCAAAGGATGGCAAAGGTTCAAAACCTGCTCACAGAAGCACATAGTTGTGGATGATTACTGCAGCACACTCCTCCAGCCGGAGGTGTGGCAACGGAGCCTGAGATGAGAACTAGCAGAAAGTGAGTAATGCCAGTGCCATTCTTAGTAAGGAATCCTATTTTTAGTACGGATTGGCTTGGAATATAAATGGCTTTAAAATCAAAGAGCCAGTGAAAGGAGAGCTCCAGTGAAAGGTGCTGACTGCAAAGTACAGCCTTCCTCTGCAGATGACCCCAAGACACACAATGGCAGAAATCGAACAGTATGGGCTCTTTGGCCCAATGCTCTCTCCTTGCACCGTCTCACTCCCCTTTCTTTTAGGCACTGCTAGAGGCAGGATCCTGGACTTTTGGTCCCTGCACTCTGCAACCCCCCAGTAAAGTACTGTGCAGCCAGGGGCTCCTCTTCATCCAGCCAGGGAGACAGAGGCACCACAAGACATCAGGCAGCAGACCTCCGCTAAAGGTGGATTGGTGTCCTTGTGTTGTGTCTAGCTTGCCTCCAAAGGAAGGACAGAAATCCCATCTTTTGTTTCCATCAATGAATTAAATGTGGAGAGGAAGCACCGCCATAAAATTTTCCAGCACACCCAACACTGGACACTGCAGAGGATTCAGTCGTCTGATATCTGTCGGAGGTCGGACTAGATGACCTTTGGAGGTCCCTTCCAGCCTGGACAATTCTAAGATTCTATGATTCTATACGTGCTGAGTTGCTGGCACTGAAGGGAAGGTAGCGCTTAACTCCCTTTGCGTCCCAAGCTACTTAGAAAATTAAGTGCAAAAGGCAACTTGAAAACGAGAGCTGTTACTGGCAATAACACCTGCTCCCTAGGCACAGACACCTTCTGCCCTTGCAGGGGCTTGCTTGCTGCCAACTCAGTGGCTCCGCATTGCACTAAGCTGCACAGTCCCTTCTGCCCCACAAGAGAAGCAAAACCTCTCTTTCTTGTCTTTGTGCTCTAGGTGGGAGGCCAGCCCCTCAGCCTTCTGCCTTTTTTAAAGAGCATGGCACCCAGATGAGAGCCAAATAAAGAAAAGAGATAGTGTCTCTCACGGTGACTCAGGAATGGGTAGTCTGGCCGGCGGTCTGTACATGTGTTGCAGACATGGCTGTGATTTCTGGAGATCTGGTGCCCTGACTCATCTGTAGGACATCTAGAAATCCTAGGCAAATGTCCAGAGGCCTCACATTCTACCTGGACACCATTTCCCGTCAGAAAAGAAGGAGCAAACTAGGAAAACCCTGGTCATTTGTGGGCCCTCCTGTGTCCTGCAGGCAGATCTGACCTGCCCACTCCTTTAGTTGTCACTTGGACTCGGCTAACAGACATAAAGGTGACTTTGCCCTTTGGTTCTTCATAGTCTTTTAGTGTAAATAGCAAAACAAAAACTGGCTCTCCACTGTCATGAGACAGTCTCATGTCTGAGATCCAGGGCACCTTTTGGAATGGATTTTGCTTTAAGAGCAGCTGTTCAGATGTTGAAGGTAGAGGGATCTAAGAGATCAGAGATTTGGAAATCCACTTGGGAAAGCCTGTGGTGGAGAGGGAATGGCTTGGGGGCTTCTTGTTTGGTTTTTCCTTTGCTGTCCAGTATTAGAGGTACCATTTGGGATTTCTCTGCTTTTCTAATAGGTGGGACATGGAGCAAAATGGGAAGTTTGCAGAATGGCAACCGTCCCTGTCACCAAAGGGATGCTTTGCTCTGGTCTTTGCTGGTGTTACCTGCACACCACGCTCTGGGAAAGCACCTCTCTGCTCTTAACACGTGCAGCTGCAGGAGATACTGAAGTTCAGGAGAGAAGGTTCTGGTATGCGAAACAAGGGGTGTGATCTGAAGGCTTGTGTGTTTGCTTTAGAGGGAAAGAAACACAGTTTAATACTTCAAGTGCTCTCCTTTGATTAACATATAATCTCACATGGGGAGACTCTGCCGGGGAAATCCTGCCCTGGCATCAGCAAACTGGGCTACTGGTAAAGTGCCCGGCTGCTAACGCTGAGCACAATTGCGGGTAGGAGGTATTGCAGGGACCATACTGCTTTTCTTTCTTCTGATCGGAATGGCTGTCTAGCAGATCCGTGACATCTGTCCAGAAGAAAGAAATGTTGCAGAAAGGCCTAATTTCATCCTTTTCAATCTAAAAATATCTTAGTCTATAAATGATCATTCAGTTTTTAACCCTCCAAATTTATTTTTTAATTTCTTCTAAGATTAAGAAATCAAAGGAACAGAGTGTTTTGTTCTGAGTGGAAGAAGATGTTCTGTTTGACCTGGAGTTTTGTCTTTGGGTGTGTTTTCATTTGGGGGAGAACGCAGAGGGATATCGACCGTGAGGTGCGAGTTCTCCAGGCTGCCCAATGGGGACGGAACACAAACTGTGTAGGCGCAGGGACCTACCCACTCGTTCACTCTGTGCTGCACAGGATCTGAAGATATCTTTGTTTACAGTAAGGTGACCTAGGTGTATGGCTTTGTCCTTGCTGCTTATCCACCTAAACACACCTCAAAGTAAAACGCAAGTGACTATAAATAGTTTGGGATCCTTTAAGACAAAATACAGGTGCAGTAGAACCACATTGTGTGGTCCGGGTTTCACGGATGACAGAAGAAGTCCTACTGAAATCTGTGGTTAATTTTCCAAAGCCCGGAGCACACCCTGAAGTCGCTCACTGTGGTGTTTTCCCATTGATCTCAACAGGGCAGAGCTGGGCCCGTGCTGAAGACTTCTGAAAGTGCTGCTCTGCGATTGTGGATCTGGTCCCGTCGCCTCTTGCGACCTCAGTCATGTTTCACCGCTGCAAGAGACAGCGAGGTCTGGCAGCCCTGCTCGTCTCCAGCGTAAGTGCTTAACAGATACCGCTTAGTATCTAAATATACGGTATAATTGCTGCAAAGGCCACAGCTCTTAATAACAAGTATTGACGATGATTTATGCAGTTCTTTTTCTCTGTTGGGGAGACAGGAAAGTATGAGTAGATACCTGCGCTCATGTTGGAGCAGTTTGGGTTTACCTGGACGGTTTGCAGTGTACTGATGAATCCTGGTGTTCGTTTATTCTTTGTTTCCCCCATGATTGTGTCTGCGTGCAAATCCCTGGGGTTTTCTGAAGGTGTAGTCCAGGAATGGGGTGAGTGAGAGGAGCAAGCCCTGCTGGGAGGGCAGAAGCAGGATACAAAT
Organism: Arenaria interpres; assembly: GCA_013399435.1. Classification (NCBI taxonomy): domain Eukaryota; kingdom Metazoa; phylum Chordata; class Aves; order Charadriiformes; family Scolopacidae; genus Arenaria; species Arenaria interpres. Next base: position 183,148 of record VXAK01006555.1, on the reverse strand, counting down.
GGGCTCTTGGTTTCAGTAGGAGACAGCAAGGAACTGCTGTGAGCCTGGGTGTGGAGGAAATATGTCAAGGCTCTGAGCCAGGACTGGATGGCACTGAAAAGCAGGGAAAGCAGGAATAGAGTTGGTAGGGTCATGGTGAAGCCACCTGACAAGTACATCTGAGGTGGAGCAGCAACAAGTGCTGTAAGGCCAGCCCACAGAAAAGGAATATGATAGTGGAGAGGTGGAGACTGAAGAGATGGGCAGAGTCGGGAATGATACCCCTGCATGTCAGTGCGAGGCTGCTCTAGTGCTGAGGGCAGAGGATTTAGATCCCATAAGCTGTGCTTTTGTGCTGGCTTAAACTTGGAGAAATGGGAGGAGAACAGCGCTTCGCGCCTTAGCAAGTTCCACTTGGAGATGCCAAAGCATTTAGTTTCTGCTGGACTAACCGGGATGTGGCAGTGTTGCTGCAGTGCTGCCTGACCTTCCTCTGCTCTAAGGAGCGAGCTGTGCAGCCAGGCCATGTTTCTTACCATTCTGCAGCCAGACAGCTACAACTGGTCTGAATGGCCTGCAAAAAGGAGATCTAAAGGCACCGTGACAGCTCGGCTACAGGTTGAAACAAGGCTTTGGTCCTGGTCAAACAAAACCATTTGATTTGGCTCAAACTAGCCCCAAAGAAATATTCTGGGAAATATTAACATTTTGTGAGGCAATGAAGGAATTGCTTGGCTTCCTTTTTTTCCTCCCTCCATTTTCTGTTTACAGGAGAAGGTATGACTCAGGAGAAAGGAATGAGGAAAGTGCGAGACATTATCTCCTGATACAAATGACAGGGCCCATGCTATAGAAAGACTCATGCTTTTCCATCAAGGTGGTTGTGTGGGTCTCGGGAGAATGAGAGAAGTTAATAATCATGGCTTGGGCTTGGCAAAGAATGAGCTCTGAAATCCCCAGCCCCTTTCTCCATGAATGGGAAGAACCCAAAATTTTTCAGAAATGATTGAAAAGCGTTGTGAAATGAGGGGGCCATTCAGAACACAGGTGACAGAGTGGGCAGGCCATGTGTTCTTGTTTTAATGCAGGCTTGTGTACAGGAGGTGGGCTTGGCCTCACCAGAACTTATTCAAGAGTACGCATCGCTTCTGGAGGCTCACTCTCGAGTTGTACACAAGTCACCGCATATTTTTTGTTGCGAGGTTACTTCCCCAAGCCCAGTGGATTCTGCACTGGCAGGACTTTGCATTTGTCCATGTTTGTGGTTTTTTTTTCTCCTGAATCTGAAATCCATCTGCAGGGGAATTAAGCAGTAGAAAATATGCATGCACGCGCTGTTCCACACGTGTATGCAGACGTGGCTCCTCAGTGTCACAGGCTGAACCCAGCTAAGGAAAGGCCCCATGTGCACCATAATGACCTGGACACTTTCTTGCCCTGTGATGGTTCAGTTCTTCTGCAGAGATGCTCGGGCTGGCTCACAGAGAGAGCCAGCAGGGAGGTGCTGCCCCCCAAGGGTGCCGGTCTTCCTGCGTGCTTGGGACTGGCTCACCCCTTCAGAGCAGCCCCCCAGAAACCACGCAGAGCTGTTGCTGGCTCGGGCGAGCAGAATCAGCAACAGGTCCCTTGGTTCCTTTATCCTGGCTTTACTGAGATATTTCAGGCATGCATGATATAATGACAGTGTGCTGCAGCCCCAAGGTGTGGTGGAAAATCTGGTTGAGCACGCTGGCCGAGCTGCTCCCTGCATCCTCAGCTGGGACACGCTGTGAGGCACAGCTCAGCACTGCTAGCACAGGAAAGACAGGAGCTGCTTCTCTCTCACTTTGGCCTGAAGAAACCGCATTTTTCCATTTTAATTTTTTCCATCAGCTCTTGCATCCCAACATAAGTGCTCGAGTGTGTGTTTGCATTTCTAGCTATTAGGTGCTATCTCATCTTTTTATGATGATTATCTCTTGAAGCCCCATGTGGGATCAGGGGTGCCTGTTGTACAAACCCACTTGTTTCCTTCAGATGCAGCTTTTGGAGGCAGGTTATTTTCTTGGCTGCATGGGCCTCTCTAGCCTGTATTCACAGTCCTGCTCTGGGGTCTCTGGGACATCGGAGCCCCACAGTCTTAGTGTGTGACACTGTGGAAGCTCAGAGGGTTTGTCTGCAGGGAATTTATTGTAGGGTCAGATGTTGCACCTGGGCTGAACGTGAGCTGGAGACTCAGAAATTGGAGAGACGATCAAAACAATGCTAGCAAGATGTGACCCACAGCTGTGCTCTCAAAGGACTCTGCAGGGAACCTGTCTTAACGTTGGAGGTCAGGGTAAATATGGGTGTTGAGCTCCATAAGGGAAAAAAAAGTGCAGCAATTTTGGTCAATGCCTCTATCAGTACAGCCCTGTTCAGGCTTCTGGAGAATTAACATCCCATCCTGAGTTAGAGCAAACTGGTGCAACTGTCCTGGTCTGCTTGGGCCTGTGTGGAGATATGACTGGGGAGGACTCTTTGATAAGCAAGTCTTTCTCCCTCAAAACATAATTGCACTTTTCTTGTCCCAAATCAAGTCCAACAGTTGCGATGTATTTATTTAACATGAGAAGGATGCGGGAATGCAACTCTCCATGCGACTTCTCCACCTCTCTTACACCAACCTGAAATTCTTCAGTGCAAGTCAGATCAATATGAAGCCAGATGTTCTCACAGCAGCACATGGCTTTATGAGCATCGCTTGCCTTCTTGTTATCCTTGCTGAACCACAGCAGCCATAAGGTACCAAACCATGTGTTCCCTGCTCTACCTTGCGGGGGGACGTCGCCCTCAAGGGTCGCAGAGCTTAAAGAGGGGAATGAGGACCTGATCTGTCATTCAATTAAAGCAAAGTCCAGCAGGAAAACCCAGTGGCATGTTTTGCTCTGTCGATTGAAAGTTCAGAAGGGAAAAAAACCTCTGTTTGGTTTTCTTGAACTAATCAGCTCATATTTTTCTTGAAAAAATGGAAAGTTGTGAATCTGTGGAAACTGCATTTGCAATAGCGACTGCAAGAAGTTTATGATTTTAAATGTATAACCACTAAGAATTTTTGAAGAAAGGGTAATAAAGGGAGAGAAGCCAAACTTTACTGACCTCTTAGCTTGGGGTCAGTGTGCAGTCTTGCAACTTCGATAGGCTTCTTCCAAAGACTGCTGGGTCTCTTTGGCTGTGTGTCTTTGGGCTGCACCATGGTCCGCGAGTGAAAAATCCAAGCATCCTCTCTCCTGGGACTGGCGAGGAGTACTTCTTGTTTCTGCTCCTGATTTTCCATGCGCAAAACCCTTCTGCAGGAAGAGGAAATGAGGCTGCCAGGCCCAGTGGCTGGCAGAGAGATTGCAGGTTTCCTTTCAGCTTCCTTGTCTGCTGCCTCAGTTTCCCCATCTGTAAAATAAGATTAATAATCTTTGACCTGTGAGCTCTTTCCTGGAAGAGGAAAAGGATGAGAGTGGAGAGAGGCGTAGGCGCTAGAGCAACACACCCCTTGTTCCTGATGCCTGTGTGCCAAGGAGGCTGTTACTCACAGAGGCTGTACCGAGAAATAGGAGCAAATTTCCTGTACTTCCAAGTGTTGGTTTCTGATCCGTACCTGAATTTGTTACCCTTAGAGCTGCTCTTTTTGCTCACTTGTGCTGGAAAGACTGTCTCCCCCTCTGTGAACACACGCAAGTGCTTGCACAGGGGAAAGCGGTCCACATCAGCATTCCTCGCTTTGTGCTCTCTCTTTTGATAAACCTTTATATTTCTTTACCTTCGTCCTCTCAAACACTCAGGGCTCTTCCCATCTGGGCTCATGTAAACAGGCCCTTTATTCTGGCATGCCTGTACTTAAGCCATCGGAGTAAAAACTGGCATGGGTGACATGAGGAGGGAAATACAACACCTCAGCCAACAAAGGAGGCTTGGAGAGGGGGACAAATGGTCCGCCTTGCTTCAATTCTGATCCTTGTTTTGGCACTGGGAATGGACTTTGGTTTGCGTTCTCTTTGGCAGGTGAGCCAAAGGCAAGCCTGGGGAAGCCCTATTTTCATCAAAGGGCTTTGGCCCGTGCCTGATTGCAGCGTGTGGCAGGGGCTGAGGGCAGGAAAGGCCAAGGCCAACTGCGCGGTGCACAGCCCCAAGATGTGCCTGTACTTGTAGCTGGGCAGGAGGTTCTGCCAACGTGAGCAGCAGGGAGGTGATCAGCGATACCAGCCTTTGTGGCTGGAGTCCAGTAGAACAAAAACTCAGGGTTTTCATATGGAATGTGTACAGAAAGGGACATTTTCCCTAGCTCAGGAGCTTGGAGCTAGGAATGTGCTTTTGTATGAATCTCGTGATAAATGGACCGTTCAGCAACTTCCGCTGTAGGTTTCAGAACTCTGAAACCGTGGCAAAAATGTTAGAAATTTGCTTGTGTAATGATTACAGGAAAGGACAGACTGATGGCCATCTGCTCGTACATACTCCCTTTTTGAAGTCACGATTCTCTGGTTGTGACAACCATTTCCATAGCAATGCAGAAGTGAGGGTTAACAGATTCATGTTAAAAGAGAAGAGTACGAACACAAGGTTTTTTAAAAACGCATCCTGTGAAACAAGCACTCTGAGCAACCACCAGTAGAAAAGAAACACAAAAGGGTGGTTTCCCATTCAGGAGGTGGACTCATAGCTGAGGAGCAAACTTTTTCAGGTATATTCAGGCTTTCATGAGTCTGCCAAGCCAGATCATTAACGTTACTCCATACCAACATACTTGCGTTGCAATGCTCATGATCTAGACGTTTCCTTCACGTGAGTTGTGCAGATTCTTCAGGAAAAATCTCATTTTGGGTGGGGATTTTTAGTTGGAGTTTCACTGAGGGAACAATTCCTGGGTGATTTGCCATGGGACTCCTTCTCACTTAAGCTGTTCACGCAATGCTGAGGTGTGAGACAAGGGAAGACCCGCTTGCTGCTTGTGACAAGAGTTTTACTGTGTTATTTACAGATGGCCAGACACAGGAATTCTTCTGTTGTTTAATTCTAAAACTTGTGTCCCTGTTTCCTCTTTGTCCATAATCTCCTTTGTTAGGCTTAACAATGCAGGTATTAATAGACCCAGTATCACTAAGAGGAATAGTTATTAAAATCAATCATGGAATTATTATAGCCCCAACAGCATGAATTATGCTTGTGCATGGAGCACCAATGTAATATTTGCATACAAATGAATTTACGTTGTTTATATTGTGTTGCTATTTACTGTGAGCGATGATAATTGCTAGGCTGGGCAGAAGCTGTGTGGGTCATTTTCAGCTTGGGTTCTGGAGGAGGTGAGCCTGCACGGGTATATTATCTGTCTCATCATTTGCCAGACTCCTCTTAATAACTTTTGAAGGGATTGACTAATTTCATCCTACATTTGACACAGGGGTAGAGGTTTTTGTGGTGGGGAGGTCAAGGGACAAAGGACAGAGGTACCCGGTGAACTAGGACTTATTAATTCCACTGCCTAAAGAACAGCTTGTTTGGAATTAACCCCAGGAAATGCTCTTTCACTGGGCCCAAACCTTCCTGCAATTATATAGTGATTGTGACAATGTTTTACTTAAATCATGGGAATCGCTCTATTTCAGCTGGCTGGACAGGGATGTTTGCATTTACCTTCTGAAACAGGTTTTCACTTATTTGTTAAGTTTTGAAAAGCCAAATCAGATCAAAATTCCTGAGTTGATTGGGAGAGGAGGCACTTTCTTACAAGCGTTACACTCAGGGGGTTAGAGGGGGGAAATCAGGAAGAGCTATTGGTCTGCTCTGCAGGATAGTGCAGCAATACATGAATACAATTTTGTGGTTAGAAACTGCTGACCCTAAGTGCTGTTAGTACTTAGGCAGAACTTGTATAGACCCTGTCCATCAAGATTAAATCAGATATTCCTCTTTTTCAGTTTGGAAAATGCAGACATTCACAAAGCCATGCTGCAAACCCATTTCCTCAAGTGGCTGTCAGGACTGAGAAGGAGGACCTTTGAATGTGAGTAGAATAGCCAGTATATGACAGTTCATATAGAATAAGAGACTGATTTTATTGAGTAAGGCTTGCCGATAGGTTTTCCTCCTCCAAGGGGGTTCAGATGACATTGCACACCAGTTTCTCATCTCAAGACCACGAAGTCGTTCATGACCATTACCATGAGTGTAGGCAATCAGGTCTCTAGGCTTTTTCCCTTTCTGCAACGCTACAGATTCCCAAATAAATATGCAACACAGATACAGTCATGAAGTGGAAACTAAAGAGAAGCTATGGCAAGTGCTTGCTTTTGAATGGCAGCATCCCCTGTTTGGAGGAATTTCATGCAGTTTTGCTGTGAAACCCAGTTACTCATTGTCGTTGCGCAAACATCAGGTCTGTATCTGCAGGGAATAAAGCAGAGGTTCAACTTCAAATGGCAGGAGAAGTCCACTCTGCAGAGAGCACTGCTCACCAGGTGACAAAAGGTCACCACATCCTCCTATAAGAAAAACAGGCTCATTTACACTCAGATGCTGCCTGTGCACAACCACTCCCCTGCCTTATATCAAGGCCAGAGTGAAGGCAAGCGTTACTTGTGATCGCAGCGTGGATGAGGAGGGTTCAAGGTGGGCATTGCTGGCAAGGATGTAGCCTTTCATTTCTCCAGTAAGTAAGCGTAGTCGCTTTTCCTCCCATGAGATGTGGAAACTGTCCATCTGCTGTAGGATCCTTTCTGTATCCCTCTGTGTCGGTGGATAAGTCAGATAAATGAGATACAGTTTTGTCCACAATAGCTTTAGTAAACAAGGTAACACCTGTAACAAAAATACACTTTTTTCAGGAAAACTTTTACACCTGACACAGAGCCAAAGGAGTTTGTTAGAAGACTCATTATAGTTCCACTGAATAGTTCAAAGTTGCTTTTGTTTTTTCAGAGTCAAAACATAAACTCACTTGACACTTTTTCTGGATGGCTGAATATCTTTTGTCTGAATTTCCAGTATAACCAGAAGTGTTCCTAGATGGAAGTAGTAGGAGACCAGAAAAGATTAAAAACAGGGCCAAATTACATAAAGGGAGGAAAGGAAAAGAGAGGGAAACAATAATTGAAAAATAAAGTTGCTTTTCTTTCAGTAAAAATATTTTAATTAAGGGCTTTTCCCCAGCACTTAGAAGAAGTGAGACAAAAAGAGGGAAGATGCATGTTTAAGGTAAAAATTGTGTAAAATAGCTATTACTTATTATCTTGCTGCTGCTGTTGCTATTTTTGTGGGTTTCTCAAAGATGAGATTTGAATGGGGAAATGTAACAAAATTAAGCTCTTCCAGAACTGAGCCTTTGCCTTGCACTTCTCGCTGAATAGCATCAGCCTAATTCCAAGTAGTGTGAAGTCTGTTATTTGATGTTACCTGGAAGGCAAATTTTTACGCCAAATTTGAAATAAAAGGCTGTGATTTATATTTCCTACTTTTCATCAGAAACAGGGAATGTGCAAATTAAACAGAACTTCCCTGTTTCCAGCCTTTCAGCAAGTGCATGTTTCAGTTCGGGTTCCTCTCCCATTGCAGAAGGGGAAAAAAAAAAGAAAGGATGCACTTGCAAAAGGATGGGTCCTTGCCTTCATATTATGTCTGCAAGAATAAGTATGAAACATGTCTGGACACGACAGGATCTTAGTAAGGGCTTTGATTCACAAGTGGGAACACTTTGTATTGGGACAGCTGTTGTTATTCCTGCCCGAGCTCCCTGCTCCAGCCCTCGGAGGGTACCGCCTCTGCTGCAGGGGTGTCTCCGTTGGTCACGAAGCAGCTGAACTGCCACAGTTTATAACCAAACAAGTTAAAGGAAAGCCACGCTGGTTTCACCTCCCTTACAGTGTGACCAGAACGTCATTAGTGTCTGATCTTCAGCTCAGGAATATCCCCCTGAGACATCGGGTAGACACAGGTATTCCAGTTGCACCAGGTGCATATCTGCCATGTGCTAGGTGGCCTACCCTTGAGAAGCAGCGTCAGGAACCACGCAGAAATCAGTTGGTGTCACTCAAAGTAGAAGATGGGATTGTAAAAGGGTCAGTGTTCTCAGCTCTCTGCTCCTTCTCCACTGTTGGAGGGAGACCATTGTGCTAGGCCTTTATTTTAAAGATGGCTTACCAGTTAAAGTTCTCTGGGAAGAGGGAAAGTGCTTGGACATTCAAGATTTAAGCCCAGCTGCCTGGGTTGTAGAGCGCACACAGACAGAAATCTGAAACATATTGGAAGGCACAAGCCTTGCAACAGAAAAGTGGCCCCAAATGCGACCAGGCCTTGTGTTCATCACAGCTACTGGAGGTGGTGGGGATGGGTCTACAGAGAGTCCCTTGCAGCAGCTGGGCATCAGCAGCAGCTCTTGGTGCTTGGAGCCAAGGGTGATCTGCTGCCCCTTGGTGATATTTGCTGTTGTAGTCATCTTTGGGGACAGCCCTGAACTGCAGGATGTCGGGGGCGAAGTGGCCACGCTTTCTGCTACCACTAGCCGTTGTGGCACGTGATGTATTGCCACACGGTGGATCATGCTGCAGCCTGTCCCGTGGCTCTCCTGTCCTCTGCATAGCTCTGAAGCAGGGCCTGGGACTCCCACTCCTGCTCCATGCCCTTTCCAAACTCCTTCCAAACACGGTGCCTGAGCCGCCCACCCGGCTCTGGGAGAAAACTTCCCCATCAGGCTGTGCATTTCAGTGCAGCCATCAGCAGGAGCAGGGCTAATAGGCTGGTGTTTAAACGGCTGTAATTAGGCTTCAAAGTAACCATTATGATGAAAGGGGGAAATCTCACATTCCTCTCCACACTATCATTTCAGGGTGTCTGGCAGCACCCCAGAAAGACAAAACTGCATCACTTGATACCACCAGAGCTACCTGTTTGCAAGGAACGTCTCACCTTTGGTTTACAAAGATCTTTTTTTTTCCAGGCAAAAAAAAAAAAAATCCATGCAGTTTTGAATTAAGAATTCTGTTCTCTCCATTCCTGTGGGTTGTTATCTGCCCAGTATGTAAGCATTTTGCAAATATTTGAGTGGAAACGACAAGAGATAAGGACAGCTGATAATCTGCTAGTGCCGCAGCAGGCATGCCCCTACCAAGCTGCATGGCAACTGCAAGGATATTTGTCAGTTTATTGTATCCTAGAATGAGCGTGGTCTTTACTGAGAGCCCGCCTCTGCTATTTACTCATTTTTCCCCTGCAAATTTCATCTGGATATCTGAAATGCTGACATTTATTTATCGCACTAGTCCTCTTTGTCCCCCGCTTTGTGTTTTAGACAAACTGAGCTGCGTAGCAGGAGGAATGATAAGGGGGATGCTGCTACAGCTAAATGCCAGTACTGGCTTATTCTGGAAAAGGACCTGGTTCTTTCCGAGCCTTTCCGCCTTGGGAGGAGAGCAGGTTGGGAATCTCCTCTCTGCTGTGCTGTTTGTTCCAACTCCGTTTTGAAGGATATTAGCAGTTTCCATCCTCCTCCTAATTCCACTGCCATAAAACATCCTTCTTACTCATGAAGCAGAATACCTAGATCCACCTTCTTGCCTCCTGGCTAATTACTGTCATTATCTGGCTAGACAAACTTGTCATGAGATTAGGATCTCCTCACAAAACAGGGTCATCTCAGGAAGTTCTTGCTATCCGGTTTTGTGTAAATCAGTCACCTCTGCAGCTAAACGGCAACTCAGATTCTTGAGAATTCACACGCTCCCAGGAGGGGAGCAGGGGAGCATTTCCACATCGGAGCTGCTTCAAAAGGCGCTGGGCGTTCCCCTGACATCAGTGGGGCCACGACTACACCCACTCTCCTGCACCTGCTCAAGGAGTTGTCCTATCGAGATACTGAAAAGTACCAACCGCTTGCATCAGTTTCATTGCCTGTTTGTATCGTTAATGTCATAAAGTCGTTATATTCTACTGCCTGTATCCTTCATCCCTATGAAGTCATTATATTCTACTGACTGTATCCTTCACCCCTGCGTTTTTGCAGTTTACCTCCACAGCAAGCTTGGGCATGCAGGGAGAAAAGGCCAAAGCCACAAACCAGCTGGTCATTTTTTGGTGTTTGTTAAGGCTTCAGGTAATTTCAGCTTAAGATCCCAAACTAAAAAAAAATGATTCAAAAACCCATTTAAAACAGAACTTTGGTCTTTTGCGCTAGAGGCACCGGGTGGCTCACCCTTGACTCTACAGGGCTTTCACACAGGGCTGGTTGTTGCAGTGTGATAAGAATGTAGGTCTTCTCGTGCTTGGGCAACGGAAGAGTCAAACACCTCTTACCTAACTCCCTTCCTAAGTAGGCGAGCAGAAGGCATCCTTCCTCCCATAAACCTCTGGTGACACTTCTCTTTGCACACTGGCCCACATACAGCCTGCCGTGCCAAAGAGCACTATGTCACCGATGCACTAAATAACTGTATTGCATTTTAACAGGCCTGTGGCATCAAGGAAATTTATATTACCCCATGAATGCTCCGAAACGGAAATGCGTGCAGTTATAGGCTCCTGTAGCCATAGCTACAGCTAAACAAAACACTCCCTTAGCTATTGTAGCCACCTCAATTACAGATGGTTCTGGCTGTCCTATGCATCAGTGATGCTTCAGTGACCTGCTGTAAAAAGATGATTGTCTTCCCAGCTATCTTGCCTCTGTGCAAGTGTGGATCGTCCAGAACCGGAATTCCGGAGGACGCCAGTTTCCTCATTAGTTTACCTGGGAACAGCCAGCCACGGAGAAATGGGCTCTCCTGGTGAAGCCTGGTGAGACTGAACAGAGACAAAAGTGACCAGGAACAGCAGAAGCTGAAAGAGAGCACAGGAATAGCGGCTGCGGGGTGAAATCACAAAGGAGAGAGGTGCTGTGGGAGCTGGAAAGCCAGCAGCCACCCTTGAGAGAAGGGGGCATCAGTGCCCGGGGGCTGGAGTACAGTGGGACCATCCAGATGTATTGGATGCCGATTTTGCATTTTGCTAATTGACTTTTGCCTCCCTGTGCCCTAATTTCCAGATCAGTAAAGCGAGGATAACAGGCCTCTCCTTTGCAGAGTGCTTTGAGGTCTCCTGATGGAAAAACGCTAGATTAAAGCATGGGTGCAGCGTCTCGCTCTGTAGTGACAGACCCAGCTGTGAGCCAGCAGCTGGTGTAAGGTCTCTCATTTTGCATTGTATCTCTAGGCCTTGCTGCAATCCACTATTCAAATTCTACCCTCCAGACCAAAGCGATTATAATCTTGAGCTCTTCTGTGCCCTTCGTCCCTACGATACCGGTATAGTGCAACAGTCTCTTGTTGAAAAGCCCAGAGATGTTATTCCCAGTTGTACAGACTAAACTAAGGCTGATAAATTAAAGCTTGAAAAAAGAGCGTTCTTGCCCTTCGGTGACCAATTTCCCTGCATTTCTGCAGTAGTGCAAGGCTGTGCAGGCGAGCATTCAGCAGAGGGGTTCGAGCACACATTCTTGGTGAGCAACCCTGCAAAATTCCAGTTCATTACTTTGCTCAGCAGGGGCCGGAGAGTTGCCAAGTCCTCGGGGCAGCAGTTGGCTGCCCTAATCCTTTCTCTTCCTACAGTTCCCTGCTTCACTTACACGTTATTGTCCAAATTCAGCAGCTGTTGAAGCTGGGATGCTACAGACAATAGTCTTCTCCTCTGATTCATCCTTAGAGCAGGCCCTGTCCTGTGTAGGAAAAGAGGCAAAAATAAAATACTACCTGTGTATGTAATGAGGCTGTTTCATAATGCATGCACACAAGGCAGCCAAATGAGGGCTGTACAGACATGCTATTCCCAAAGGTACCCAAATAAATGAAGCTTCCTACTTCCTTTATAATGGCCCTATTTGGACAGATTTGTGACCTAACCAGCTCTGGGGTGAATCCTACAGCTTGGGAGTGACTGTCGTGGATGGGGGTGGTTGTCTCAGACCACTGAGCCATTCCTCAAGTAGTCACACTTTCTGTCTAGCGGTCCTGTGACTTGCCCCAGAGGAGGAGAGGGTCAGAACTGAAAAAGTCCTGGACACTAGTCAAAGGGTCTGTCAGCTCAGCTTGCTTTGTCTTGGAAGAGGTCCTTGAACTACCTCCCATTCACACTGACACCATGTTTATCAGCAGGCTGTTAACCCAGCGGAGGCCACTTCTACATCTCTTATTCTCCCATTGAAGTGCTTTTACTTTGGTTTCATCAGCTCTTTGTAAGATCTGAGAGATGCTCAGGGTCTCTCCCTTAGGGTAATAGCTGCGCCATCTTCCCTCAAACCAGGGCCACACACGTCTGAATTCCTACCCTCAGCTCACTCCTTGAGATTAGCGAAGGGAACAGTTAGATCAGAAGATCCTCCTCCGAGAGTGCCACATTTGTAAAAGGAGCAGGTTATTCCTGTCTTCAAGTGAGCAAGGACTGTGCTGGCTGTGACGGCAGTCTCGCTCCTGACAGCTCCGTTGGACTGTGGAGTCAGAAAGATAAAACAGACCACTAAGCACCTCATGGTGAAGGGCAGCTCCAGCAGAACAGTCTGAGGGGGAGAGAAAAAGCCCCATTTTACAGCCTGTTGGTCGAGGCACCTGCCTGAGATAAAGCCTGGCTTCAAGTCCTGTTCTGCTGGTTTTGGATCTCAGGTGATTCCTGTTTCCCAGAGCTGTCTCTCAAAGTGATGGAGCTGCTGACCTCCCAGGTCGTGGTCCCCCTGCCTCCATATCACCTCCACCGCTTCTGTCTGGAGCAGCGATACCATCAGGGGAGCCAGAGCTTGGGTGCTGGCTTCTGAGACATGTTGCAACTCTCCAGCTGTAGGGTGGCGAGGCAGCGAGAGCAGGTATTTCTCTTTGTCCTGACAGGGAGGGAGAGGCCTTCGAACAGTGCCCTGAGAGGGGTAAATGCTGCAGCATGTTTTCACCTGGGGAATGATTAAACAAAGATTGGTAATCTCTGCTTAGGCATGAGGGGAGACAGAACCTTGAACTTTAGTCTCCTGTCCTCCTTTAGCAACATCTGCCTTTCTCTCCATCGCAGCTAAAGAGGGTGACGGAGGTAGGAGAAGCGCCCAGTGCGTTGGTCAGGCTGTTGGACCAAGGGGAATGCAGAAAAGCAGGGCAGCTGCCTGCAGAGCATCGTCGGCCTCACCACCTCCTGCAAGATGCACAAGCCCCCCACTTCTAGAGTGTATTCCTCTGGATGGGATAGGAAGAAGGATCTCTTGGCTGCTACATCTCCTGACCCAGGCACAGCTCTGTACGAGTTGGTCTTATAAGTTGGGAAAATGGGACAAGGCTAGCTGAAATTTGCTCTTGCAGCCATTACCCTCCAGGCGTACCTGGAGGGCCTGCTTCTCTCTATTGCTTCTGGAAGTGCTTTAGCACCCACAAGTTGAAGGGATTTCACTGTTTGAAACCATTTGAATATGAACCGTCTGTCATTCAAATATTGTCCAGGGCAGGATTTCACAAGTTGCAGCCAATGACCCAGTGCAGTTATTTGTTAGCCATCTGTTTGTGCCAGAGTGATGCCCAGGAATCGTTCCCGCTGATGAGCAGGAAGACAAGGCCTGGACCTCAATGCCAGGAAATCGTCTGAAGCCCCAAATCATTTCAGACTCCATTTAGAGAGCTCTGTAACTGCTGGGAGGTATGGCAGGGTGTAAACAAAATATATTGACACACATAGCAACCCAAACCAAAATCACCTGTGCACTCAGTGTGTAGGTTTTGCATTGAAATGCAGAATGAGTTAGACATCAAGCTGCCAGTGTTGGACACACGGTACCCAGATTATCCATGAAACTGCCTAGATATCCACCATGGTCTCAGCTATGACTTAGAGGTGAAGAGGAGATCAGTTTGTATTTTGGCGTTACTTAATGTATGCTTTTTTTGTGGAAAATTCTCTACTGGCCTTCCAATGAAAACAGAGCAGTTTTTTGTCTGCAGACCCAAGCGCTCACATTTTGTGGAGAAATGAATAATTTTAGGGTTTGTTGGTTTGTTTGATTGTTCATCAAATGCAAAGCAAAAGCACTCTCTAATCCCCCATCATTCTGGCTAAACAGGCTGGGTTCAGAGGCACAAGGGCTTCAGAGGACGGCTGCTCCCCTGGGCTGGCTTTCCCTCTCCCTTGGCTCCCGCCGAGAGATCCTTGCCCTTGGCGAGGACCAGCTGGATTTATGCTGGGAAGCAGCGCCCCAGCACAGACAGCCGGTACTGCATCCCCTGCTTTTCATCCCTCTGGCCTGCGTGGAGGCACCTGCCTCCTGGGAAAAAACATATCTTAATCTTTTCTCTTCAGAGAAAAGGAGCTCCTTGTAGAAAACACACGCCTGCCAATACCCTTACAGCTGCGGCAGAAACCTCTTGGTGACACGCTGAGCGTGGACTTCTTTCAGCATCTGAGTGAAACGGTGTGGAGTGCGTTCACAGCACTGATGAGGCTTCTCCGCTACATCCAGCTCTTCAGGCGGAACGGGCAAGTGCGTTATTAACGCGTTGCAACTGGTCCTTCACAAATCACAGGTACCTGATGTGTGGCAGAGAGTTCTTCCCTCCACCCCAGTTTCTCTTACTGCTGCGGAAAAGAACAGCCTTAGTTCCCAACAATGCCTCAGACAAAATGCTTGTTTTTTGGCATGCTACTTCCTTCTCCTGTCTGGAGGATTTAGAGTTTTGCCCTGGGGCAACAGATCTCCCTGTGCCCTCTTGTCACTTACTAAAGCCGGTCCCATCTGGGCAAACCCACAGGACAGTGATGGGGAGCGAGGGATAGAGAAGAGTTAATGTCGCTGATGTAAAACCACAGTGTATTGGAGTGTTTGTTTAGTACCTCACAAACTATAAACCACTCCGTGGGGGTGCTGGAATTAGAGATAAGTGAATCTGAGTCACTTCCCAGAGCAGCATTGTTGGGTTTGGTGGCTGTACGAGTCCTCTTCCCCGCTGGAAGCTGAGTGGCCACACAGGAGATAGCAGCTCTCCCCTGGGCTGGACACTGGGCATTTGTGTCCTGGACCATTTTTGGCCATGACCACGTCAGTGCAGAGGCAAGGGTCAAATGTTTGTTAGTTTATGAGTCCAGGACCGAAGATGTTACAATGATGTGGTCACATGCCTTCCTGGTGATCAGCAGTACTCCAAATCCAAGTTACCGTGACGCACTAAGCCAAAAAATAAAGAAGGTTCCAATGAACAAAAACTTGCAACACCCAGGAAACACTTCTGGGACAGTATATTCCCTCTACTTGCTGACAATGCATGGTTCTGTCAAACTTTCTGGTACCTTGAAATCTATTTTTTGGAGAAAAACTTCTCTTTCAAGCCCAGAACTAACACTGAAAACTTACGTGTCACAGCAAATGGGATATATGTTGAAGAAAGGGAAAGCAGAAGACAAGAAAAGAATGAGGAAAAAAAATAGAAACAATAACATAATATTCACACCATTATGTTCACTAGGCTTTGATGATCCCTCTTCAAATTCTTTTAGGTAATTTTTGAACCAGTTTATATTTTGACTGTCACTTCAGGCTGTGGCAATGAGTTCCACAGGTAAACGAGGCGCAAAAAGAGTGAACAAGAACGATGGCCCCAGTGAGCCCATTCAGGCAGCAGCCGTGGAGCAAACCACTGTGTGGAAAAGCTCTTCTATTTCACAGCTGCATTCTAATAGTTGCAATCATTTTTCCCTGCTTCTTGTGTTACAGGAAGAAGTAAAAAATCATTCCCTGATTGCATTCTCTGCTTTACTGCAGAGCTCCAGCGTGTTGTCCTTTAGTTGCCTTCTTTTTAAGTGAGACAGGCCTAATCTGATTATTCTTACTATTATGTCCCTCATCAGCAGTGTCACCTTAGACTCTCCTAGTTCTAGAGAAAAAAGAGGTCACAGCAATGGGATGACTAAGACTGCAAGTGGATTCAGGATGTTACCGCATTGTTAAAGTACACTGTGACACAACTGTATTTTCTGGGCTCCCCAGTTCCAGAAGGACAGGGAACTGCTGGAGAGGGGACAGCAAAGGGCCACAAAGATGATTAAGGGCCTGGAGCATCTTCTCTCCTACGAGGAGAGGCTGAGGGACTTGGGTCTTTTTAGTCTTGAGAAGAGAAGGCTTAGGGGAGATCTAATCAATGCGTACAAATACTTAAAGGGAGGGTGTCAGGAGGACGCGGCTGGTCTTTTCTCGGTGGTGCCCAGTGACAGGACAAGAGGAAATGGGCACAAACTTGAGTATAAGAAGTTCCACCTAAACAGGAGGAGGAACTTCTTTACTGTGAGAGTGGCAGAGCCCTGGAAGAGGCTGCCCAGAGAGGTGGTGGAGTCTCCTTCTCTGGAGACGTTCAAAACCCACCTGGACACATTCCTGTGCAATGTGCTCTAGCTAGACCCGCTCTGGCTGGGGGGGTTGGACTAGACGATCTCCAGAGGTCCCTTCCAACCCCATATGATTCTATGATTCTTAACACCTTCTGATATCCTCTGGGCTTTCTTGGCCTCTGCAGGGTACTGTGTAGGAGGAGGAAGACTCATGTTGTATCCAGGCTGGACAATTTTAGGAAGTGCCTTGAGTTTTACTGCCACAGTCTGATGAGACTGTAAAAAAAGACTAGGCAAAGCTTTCGGCAGCTTGGAGAACACGATGTTGAGGGGTGGAGAGGATCCTGCTCTATGAAGACATCTGAGAAGACAAAGGGAAGGAGGAAAAAACTAACCAAAGCCTCTTTGGTTTGGGCTGAGGTAGGGCTGAGCACAAGAGCTTGAATGTGAATCAAAAGCTTGAGTGCACCTCAGGGTCCTCCAGAGGCCTTAAGTAAAGCTGCCATCCTAAATTGTCCTGTCTAGACTCCTGCTACCAGAGCACTTTTTGCTTGGGCAAAGAGATCTGGGACTGCCAGCACATCTCTGGTAGATGGATCCATGCTGGGGCATGTCCTGGAGGGACCTGACACCTACATGCTGTCTCCTTTTCTGCAGATTTAGGAGGAACATGGGGAAAGCGATCCCTCTCACGCCACTCGATGCAGCTCCCTGCAGGGAGGTCAGAGAAAACATTTTTTCCAAGCACTTAAAATGCTAAACGCCTGATATTTCTGTTGCTAGAGGATTAGATAAGCTTAAATAAATTGTCATGACCACCTTTCCTCCCTAGACCTGCAGCATCTTTTGAGGTGCTCTTTTCGGAGCAGTGGTGTCCTCTGAAATGAGCAGAGGAGCTGCTGCTGTGCTGCTCTAACTATTACTTTGAATGTGCTGAATTGCTTCTGGCCTAAATCCTGGAGAGCTAAGAGCAAAAAGAGCGGCTCCCGTCCTGTTAAGAGACAATTGTTTCTTTTCAATTGTCCTTGTGCAAATGCCTCCTGAAAGTCAGGAATTAAAGTCCATAGTGTTGCACGGGGATAAGTGAAGGCAGTTTCTGATTAGTCTGCGTTACAGAGTGCACAGAGAGGACAGACATGGTCAGGAGTCTCAAATCGCAAGTCACATTTGCGTTTCTTTGCTTGTACATGAGGTATAGTTGATATGGAATTGCTAGGACGAGAAGCGTAGCACTCTTGCCTGCTGTTATACAGCCCGGTGTAACTAAACACTCAGAAATCACAAGTAGAGCCCTTCAAAAACTCTTAAGGTTGGTGTAAACTTGATGAGACATGGTGTTTTAGCCGACATATTTTGAACTGCATTTATTTGCTAATCATCTTTCAGAATTCAGGGGTCAAGCATTTTAATACCTTTCCATAATGCTGTGGGCTGGAAAAGTAGTTTTTTCCTGTCTTTCTTTAAAACCAAAGGTGGGAATTGGGTATAATTGCAGGAGTTGCAGCTGTAGAAGGGAAGGATTGCTCTGGGATGAGGAGCGGTGTCACTGTAACTGGTGACACCAGTGATTATCCTCTGCCAAGTGCTGGACGAGGCCCCTCCTCAGCCTTCTGGGAAACCCAAACTGTTGATTCCTCTTTCAGTTTTGTTTCACGAGACTTCTCTTTTGTGGCCAAAGCCTGTGTTTGCCGCTCCTGAAAGTGGCGACAACCTGCGGACAACCAGCGGGATCGGCAGTGGGCTCCAGGCTGATGAGCTGACGTCCCATTACACAGTGCCTCAGCCTGTATTCGTTAGCTCTGGCCATCCTCTCTGGCAGCAGCCACGTACTTCCTCCTGAGGACCCGGCATCCCTTTATCCTGCAACATAGTTTGACATAGTTTAAGCAAGTATCATCTTTGTCTTTATGGTATGAGCCTCCAGCCAAATACCCAGGGCAGCCCTCAGCCTGTCTAGGGCTCCTTCTCTGGAGTAAATGAAACTGTGGCTCCATCTCCGTCCCAGGACTTCACCCTCTGGGAAGGACAGCTAAAACTTCCCTAGTCATTCAGAAACTTTCCTCCTGCTCCTTACCCCTCCCCAGCACCCTGATGTGAAGAGCCTGTTTATACGAAGAACAATTGAGGGAGCTGGGACTGTTTAGTTTGAGGAAGAGGAGGCTGAGGGGTGACCTCATCACTCTCTACAGGTACTTGAAAGGACACTGTAGAGAGGTTGGTGCTGGTCTCTTCACACAAGCAATTAGTGATAGAACAAGAGGGAATGGATTCGAGCTGCAACAGGTTAGGTTTAGACTGGACATTAGGAAGAAATTTTTCACAGAAAGAGTGGTCAGACCCTGGAATAGGCTGCCCAGGGAGGGGGTTGAGTCACCATCCCTCAGTGTGTTTAAGAGTCGTTTAGATGTGGTGTTGGGGGATATGGTGTAGGGGAGAACTTTGCAGAGTAGGGTTGATGGTTGGACTCGATGATCCCAAGGGCCTCTTCCAACCTGAGTGATTCTATGATTCTGTTTGCAGTTCCTCTCTGCAGCAGCTGGATTTATTAAAAGTGTGGGCAGGAATGAATTCTGTTGTTATCACACCGGCTCAACACACTCTGCAAACGGGCAGAACTGAGAAACCCAGGACAAACGCAGAGCCCAAGAGCTTGTTTCTGTTTAGGCAGACGAACAGACCTGCAGTCTTGAGGAACAAAACCTTTTTCCCTGCTCAAACCCAAGCTTCCTCACTCAGCACAAACCTTTTCCTTTGTACAGTCAGAGTGACCTCTCACCTGGGGCTTGCCTGCCCAATTTGTAAGCCCTTTAATAATGATAATCCATTATCCTACTTTACACATCAAAACACACACAGGCTCCTCCCAAGCAAGAGAGCTTGGCAGATGAACCGTGGGTAAAAAAGCACAATCATTTTTACAAATGGTGCTGTGCAAGGGTATCATTTCTCTTTCTCCTCAGCAGAAGGAAAAGATTTCTTCCCCTCCAGATCTTACAGACGCAGTGTTTATAATTAATCGCTGCAGCATTAGGTGCATCCAGGCATGCGGTCACTCCGCTGTGGATGTGCCATGTATTGAGGGTGCAGCTGGCAAAGCCTCGCAGTGTCCGGGTGTCTCTCCAAGACCTTTTCAGGGACAGCCTGGAGAGAGGGGGCTGGATCAGGCTTTCCCTTGCTGCAGCATCGCCTGTGGTTCTCTGCACTGCCTCCTAGCCCTTTGTAACTCTCCTGGTCTTTGGCCGGCTCTGAAGGTAACTCGTATTTCATGTGATTATGGAGCATCTAGCACACAGAGTCTCTAATATGAGCTGAGGACTGGCTAAGTGGCAAATTCTTCGTGGAGGAAACAATCACAGTATGTTCCAGCTTCTGTTAGAGACTACAGCTTCTGGTGTCCTTTTGGAGTGGGCGGTAGGAAATGACCAGGAATCTGTACACATGAGCCCCTCGTGAGCTGCAAATAATGTGAATTAGAGCTCCTTCCCGTCCTGGGGCTGAAGGAGGGAGGTCTGCCCCGATGCAGACAGCGTGTGTGATGGGCATGCCGTGCTCTGCCAGGGGTGGAAAGGGTTGTTGCTGCAAATTTCACTGAATATTTTAAGAGTTGGAAGGGACCATAGAGATCATCTAGTCCAGCTCCCAAATAGGTGACTGCTCTGCACGGTCCTTCTTCATTACAATGTGGCACTTCAGTTGACACAGCTCGTCATACTTGCCACAGCAAATCTGTCGGCATCTTTTAGATCTATGTAAATTCTGGTGGTGATGAATTCAGCAGCTTCCTCTTCAAAACCTTTATTGGGTGACTTTCACACTGCCCCCACAGAGCCCTGTTCCTTGAAGTCAATGGGAGATCTGGGTGTGGTGAAAAGTCAAGATCAGGCCTGTAAATCAGATGATAAAGAGAAGTGAATCAGTAGGAAATGCTCTTGGGGAACAACATATTTCTCTCCCATCAATTAAAAGCACAGGGAATAGCTCAGGAACAGCTTCCCTCTGACAAGCAAAACTATTTTGACAGCGTAATGGTCTAATAGAGCTTTCTAATAGGTTGAGGACATAAAAGCAGGCTTGTGCTAAATAAATTGTTCGGGCCATCTAATAAAATCCATTTCTGAAGGATATGCAAATGTGTGTGGTTGCTCCCAGGATGTTTTCAAGACCTCTCGTACGGTATTAGCATATCCTGTGGCAGAGCCCGGTGCCCAGCAAGTTGACAGGCTGTGTGCTGTGCCCCCAAAATGTTTGATGTGGCTCTGCAGGCTTCGGGTGCTCAGCCCTAGGGGACATATTCTGCTGTGTCCAAATCTCTTGGGTACTCTGAAAGCCTCACTTATTTTCTGGCTCCTCCCAAAATATCTGGGAGGTCCCTGTGGAAATTCCTTGTGCCACTTCTGTGCTTTTGGTCGCTGAGTTTATTTAATTAATGCTATTCCAGCTTTCTTCCTGACTTTCTTCTCCCTTCATTCTTTCACAAGCCAGTGGTACCCAGCCTGTTGTGGGTCATAAGTCATCAAAAGGTTGCCTGTGACATCATTGCAAATAAAATAAAAATGCATGAAAGCATGCCCATGCACGCGGAGAACAAGAGTGGAGACGGAAATGATAAGGGAATGTGCAGGTTTTTACTGACACCAGTCGCAGGGTTCCTGCCGCTGTTCGCTCCTGTGAGCTGGGCTGGCACGGGCTGGTTCCTGGCCTTTGTCCCCAAAAGATGGGGTAGGAGACGGATTAAAAGACAGATTCCATTAAAAGATGAATTGATAAATGCCGTTGCTGGCACTGGATGTCACCGCTGACGTTGCCTGAGCTCGTAGCATTTCCCTGTCCCCTGTTACCAGGGCTCTGCTGCCACCACCACCCCATCTTGGGACTCTCTGCATCGCTTATGGGGCAGCATCTGTGGAGCAAAGTGCCTTTTCGTGAGCTGTTTCATCACGCTGCTTGAATCGCGAATAGCAGCAGGGCTAATAAAAGAACCTTTGAATGCTCTGCAGATGGAAGATGTCATACTTGGGAAAATCAATCCGCAGATCTGCTCTTTGATGGAATCTAGCTGCAGGCAGATGCTTTCATGTACGGCAGCATCTTCCCAGACAGCTTATTTCCTTGCTCACGTTGTGTACCGTCGTGCAAGTCCTGGGGTAAGCAGCTTCGCACTGCAGCACTTCTAGAAACACAACTAGAGCTCTTTTCTCATCCAGGCTGCTTCATTTTGGGGGTGTTTTGGGATGGGTGAGGGAGAAAAGAGACTGGCAGTGACCGTCTGGTCGCTGAGTTAATGAGAGCCACCCATTCAGTCCCTGTGAGCTTTAGCCACCTCTCCAGCCGCCCCCGGCAGAATGCACGCTGAGGTGAGTGAGATGATAGAGCAAACATCTAGCGTGTCCTGTTGCTGGGAAGAAAAGGCAGGGAGCTGTTTTGTCATCATTTCCATCTAGTTTCCTCAATATTTTTAAAGTAAAAAAAAAAATTCCAGCCACCTCCATCGCTCAGAGTGAAACGATAAGGATCAGGTGGGAGCTCTGCTCAGACAGCGGTGCAGAAACGGTCTGGAGTTCTCATCAGAAGGCGAGACACATTGAGACATGTTGTGATACTTTCCTCTATTACTCATTATCGCATTTGCACCTAGAAACAGCATGAAACTCCCAACAGGCCAAGTGTTACACATGCCAACCTCCAAAGAACCTCCATAAACAGAGAAAAGGGCATCCCTTTATATCTGCAGATCTCCTATCACACACTGAAACAATAATAAACCCAACCTGTGAACTCATTACATTTTTATGAGCCTACGTTTTGGGCACGAGTTTCTTTTCAGTGAGATTTTGCTTGGTGTCCATTTCCAACAACTAAATCTAAAAATAGTAAATTACCACCTAATCTGCCATGACTCAGCCACTTTCTTCCAGGTTTATTTGGTTTTTATCTCAGTGTCAATTATTGAATATTAACAGCATTCCACAAGAGAACTTCTAGACAGTGCCAGCCCAGGGGAAACACAGGAGAATACACTGTAGTGTAAGGGTTTGTGAGCCTTGTTAACGAGGACCAAGTCTTGCAGTGGAGATTGCTCCTAGAGCACCTTCCCACCCCATTTGCCTTTGTAACCCCCCCTTCCACCAATATTTGTTCCTAAACATACCTTGTTGCAACCTGAAAAGGCATTTATTGACATGGAAAAGCAGCTCTGGCATAGCACCGGTGTGCCCTGTCTTTGGTATGAAAAGCAAGTGGGTTTTGTCCTTTAAAAAAAACGGTTTTTCCTTTTTTTTTTTTAGCTTTTCTTTCTTATTCTACTCCTCATCATATGTTTTTCTCCCTATTCAGCTGTCCACAGACCTGGAAGCTGGTTTCCACCAGGAGGTGCCACTGTGCGTTACCCATAGACTGAGGGCTGGCTCTGCTCCATGACTGTTAAAGAAGAAGGAGCACAGTGAAATTCCACCCAAGGCATGTTCACTCAGCTGGCCCCAAACTCCCATGTAAGTATTGCTAAAATTTAAATCGGGTATTACTCTTTGGCAGCTCTGGCTGTGGGGCACAGCACTATATATATATATATAAAATAGTCTGTCCATCTTTCCGACACAGCACTTCAGTGACTTCCTCATAACAGTTTGGTCTCTTTATTGTTTTGCTGTTTGTTCTTCCAAAGTGCAGAAAGGTTATTTCACTTCAGATCTCAGAGTTAATGGCAGACAAAAGGAAGTGGGTGTGAAGCAGCTTATATGCGCACTGTGAAAACCTGGTGCCCTTTCTATTTATAGCTCTGCTTGAACTTTCATTCATTTAGTTGCTATTTTGGTATGGCAAACATTCCATCTCCCAGGGAAAGTGCGTTAGCAGTGCGGGTGAGCAGGAGAGGGAACTCATTGGTCATGCTGACAAATATCTAATGGCCTGGAAACCATTGCCGTTCCCAGAAAGCATATATAACCAAAGCGATACTAAAGCGAAGCTTCCCTTGCACAGTCACTCAGCTAATAAGCAGAGCAATGTTTTGAGATAAACCCAAACCTTTTTATTGACTTCATATCTTTTATTAGATTTTAGATCAAAGGAATTTTTAGTATTTCTGTTCTCAGAGGAATTGGTTTGTCTGATAAAATGAATACCCTTGGTCACTTTTCCCACGCTCTGCCTTTTGGGTAGAGAGCTGGCTTACAAGCATTAAAAAGCTACAGGTGGGCTCTTCAGTGCTGGCCAAGGGAGTTTCCATAGCTGATCAGTGTCTCACTTCTTCCTCTTACACTGCAGCCAGGGTCAGCCCAGACCCTGGGCAAGTCCACCGTGATCGTCTGGGGTCAGGCGTGAAGGTGGCCCGCAGGTTGAGGTCAGCGTCCAGACCAATGAAGAACTTCTAACATGGCTAAACTGAGGTGTTTAATTCCCATGGGTAGCATGGAGCAGAAAAGCATGGGTTTCCAGTGGCCCATCGCCTCTCACGAGGAGAGAGACCTGAACAACTTCATGTCTGGATGGTCTCAGCACATTGGGCCAGAATCACTCATGGGCATGAGCCAGCTGTCTCCAGCTGAGTGCTCAGCCCAAACGACCAGGCACCCATCTGCTTCTGTTTGAAATAAGAGTAGTGTTTGTCTTGAAACAAACCTCTGAATCATTGTTACCCAGACCTATGCTCTAGTAGCCTCTGTGACACTTCTAAAAGTAAGGGATCATCCCAGCACTGCTTGCTGGCAATGGTGGGACTTCAGAAGAAGGGGACAATTGGAAATGGGTACTCTAGAGATAAGCTTTCAGCTGTAACTAGATGTCAGCTGCTTTCCCATCATATGTTTGAGTCTGTTCTCAGCCCGATATCCTGTGGACTACATCATTAACGGGTGGACATCCATGTGCACCTATGATTTTCTCTGGCCAGAGCTCTAGCATCTTCCAGAGGCCAAAGTGCGGCTCATTTCTTTGAAGAGAAGATGGGTAATTTCAGGTGAGGGCTGAATCCTGCCTTTGCACTACTGCTGAGTACAGCAATTAGCGATGCTGCTGTCCCTGGAGTACCATAGAGATTTGCTTGCTGAATCCAGTATGCTGAAGGATCTCTCTAATTGAGTGTATTGGGACTCCCTGGGCGTACTACAGCTGTACTTACAATTAACACGTTCCTCGACGTTGTCATCATTTAGCTATCACATTCATATTGTCTTAGATCATTCCTTTACTCACTCACTAGCTTGACTAGTTGATAGATGACATTGTAAAGGGACCCAGACCTGTTTATTCCCACCTCCTTTTTCCTTTTTTGTCTAATAATAGTTGTACCCACCAATGCTGACCTTCTTGCATACTCAGATGCCCTCTCACTGAACACTTTTGTGAGCTTCACTGATGTTTACCTGCTGAACAGGCATCCTTCAGGGAAACAGCCTGGGCTATTGGCTTCTGTCGAAGCAAATTCAGGAAAGAAAATTCTGGACATAGCGTGAATCCAAGGGACTTGCCGTGTGTCACCTACTGCGTGACAAGTTACAGATATATTCAGTGTCCTGGTTTGAGGGGGAGAACATCTGTCTCTCACTGCAGTGGTCAGTTTAGGCCAAACAATAATTTAGGATGAGGACATCAGACAGCCAGGTCCAGATACTCAGAGATCCTCTTCTCCCACCAAGGATTAAGGCTCTTACTAACTTTGAGTACCCTTCTCCCACAATTTGGAGACAGCCAGACATGTTCCAATATAACCTCATGTCTCAAGTCACAGGAGGCTCCCATATGTTTTTTTTCATGTGTCAGTTATTGTGGAGCTGTTAGAAAGGCTAAACAGACAAAAAAAGGAGAGAGTAGAAGACTGCTTTCCTAATTCCTCACCTTTACTGTCTCTTCCTTGGAGCACAGAGAAATCAGCAGAAAAACATGTGGCTTAGGAATTTCCTGGATCGGGAATGAAGGGTTTGATTCATTGCTAAGGAAGAAAACCGGGAGCTGGAAAGCAGCTGGCTGATTGAGGGACTTCTTAGTGCTTTTGGGACAGGCGCTAGTGCCTGTTGCAAGCACCTTCCCTTCCGATGGGAGAGGCACTGCTCACTGCCTTTTTCTCTCATCTCATCCTGCCTACTCATACTCACAGGTCTTTGTTTACCAAAGCTACCTTTACAGGGTTATATTAATCATTTTAATCAATGTTGTAGCCAGGTTAGGAGCCTAATTGTAATAGGAGGCATACTGACTGCTGCTGAAGGTCTCCTTCCATCAGGGGAAAACATTTACTTGAAATGGGAGCACCCGCCCTGCAACCGTTTAATTGTGGTCTTTGTTTGAACCCAGGGTTTTGCAGAACGTGTGCTGGGCCTGTTGTATAAGCACCAGACTGTGTGGTTCCTCAGTCCTTCCAGAACTTCCCCGACTGTCACTGGTGTGAGGCTGTAGGTGCCCTCTTCAGCAGCACCTACCCCAGCTTCCCCAGGTCCCTGTACCTCAGCTGGGACAAGGAGGAATTCACATCAAGCATCTCCCCTCACCGCTCCTACCTGACCCAGGAGTTTGGGCTACCACTGCCAAAATCTGCTAGTCGGTGAATTAATTGACTGCTATTGATACACTTCTCTTCTGCTTATGGATGCTAAATAGGAATTCTTGGCCCATTCCTGATAGATGTTGAGGACACAGATGCAAAATGGCATTTGCTTCAAGCTGTTTGTTGCTTTAATAAAAGCAGTTGAGCGCACTCAATGATTTTATGACTGAGAGGAGCCTCTATCTATATAACACAGGGAAGGTCACCCAGTCATTACGTAGGAGATAATGTATGGAGCCACTAGTCCCAGTTTGAAGAAAACAGAGAACCCGTTACTTCGACCTCCCTCTAACTGCACGTGAGTTTATCTGAAGAGGTGGAAGGTCTTCCACTAGATGGAACAATAGCAGAGAGAATGTCATTAACCCTTTTCCACAGTCGGTTGGCAGGAGCAAACAGCTTTGCAAGAACGTTGTTCAACGTGCATCGCGCTTTCCCTCCACTGGGGGTGAAGATCTTAGGGCAGGAGCAGACATCGAGCAGAGCTGTCCTGTGACTGTGAACGGAGATGTGTGTATTGATACTGCCATCTCCTCTGGCTTGAGCAATCCCGGGGCGAGGTCATCCACACTTTCATGTGCTAGCCAGCCAGCTGAATTCTCACACCCTTATCTATTATACCGGCTAAGGCGTCGCTCTGTTTTCTCTTCTATCTGCATAACCAGGTGTTGAGCAACTGGAATGTCATTCCAGAAATTCTGACTGGGCTTGGGTGTGTGCTCCTCGCAGGAATTACTTCTGGGAATCACTCAGGAGGGCCAAACAATATGGTTTCCAAAAATTATGTTACTGTACAACATGCGTTTAAATGAGTCGCGTGATTTAGCCAACCATGGTCCCTCTGTGGTAGAGTAGCAAACTCTTCTGCATGGTGTTTCAGAAGGTGACCCAGCTCCTAGGAGCTGCGTGCTATTTACGTAGTTATAATGTGTATTTATAGAGCGTATATGTACCAGCGGGGAATTAGGGTTTATTTAATATTTTCTGTTGTTTCAAAGTTGCAGCAGCACTCTTCATCCTCCCATGTCTTCATCACACAGAAGATTGGCGGGCCAGCAAAGGGAAGATGGCTGAGGCCTGGTCTCTCTGGGTACACGTAGGGGGAAATACGGCCAGAGGCAGAGGGCGGAGAACCACACGTCCCTCCTAGGCACCACAAGGGCATCAGGAGCCCCCCAAACTGGCCCAGACAGGTGAAAAGCTAGGAGCAGCCTTCAACGGCCAGAAAAACATCATGAAGAATTCTGCCCTTTTTTCTTGAAGCCTTGATGACTTCCCTTTTTGAGCTTTATTTTATGGTGCCAGGGAACCTGACAAAGCAACCAAGGTAAATAGGCCTCAAAGGAAAGCAAGGCTGAAGACTCTTTGGCCACGTGTCACCAAATTGCAAGGGTCAGTTTGAGCACTGGCACCTCGTAGAGTTGGGCTGTGTTCTTAGCTTACTGTACAACCACACTTCAGCTGTGCATTATGCAACTGCTATTAGCATTAATGAGTTACAAGGCTAATGTACTGATACTATTCCTAGAAGCCATCTGCCTGGAAATGCACTCTTTTGGACTAGTTGAGGGAGTTAGATGGAGCAGAGAGGACCTGGGTACCTTGATGTTTTATGGGATACCTGGATCCAAACCCAGATGTGCGTCTGGTCTTCAGCCATGAGTTTCAAAAGTTAACACAAAAAAACCACTGTCTCTGTCCAGGGTCAAATTTGGATTCTGGTTAGGAATAATGTCTCCCAAATGCTGATGAGATTGATATCCAACCTGATGGGATCTAGGGGACACATTTAAAAGCAACTATTTAAAACCTACTAACTAAACAGTGACATAAAATTCACCCCCAGACCATGAAAATGACCTGCTGTGGAATTCTCGTTTAATCCTTATTTTGAGTAAGATGAAAATAGCTGTCAAACATTAACATTTCTAGTAGCGGTGTGCAGAAATTACACTTAAAAAGAAGCCTTCTGTCTTAAAAAGATCTACAAGAGCTGTGAGTGCAGCATCACCCATCTCTAATAGCTCACTGATGTCAAGAAATTGGCTTTGGTTTCTAGTGACTGAACCTCTTACTTGGTTTTGGGCTAGGAAAGCAAACCCCAGTTTTCTGGGGCTGGCAGACATGCAACTGAGCTCTCAGCTTTGTATTGTCTCTCCAGAGGCCGCACTTGCTCTCACCGAGGACTATTTGCATGTCCAGACTAGGCAGTGGTGCAGCCGTGTCCTTAGCTGCACGAACCGGTACCGATTCTGCTTGTGCACTACGCAAACACCCACAATTACCTGTAGAAGATCCTGGCCCAGGCTGGAGATTTCTGATCTGCTTGGATGTGGCACTTCCTATCATGTGCCCTGGCAGCTGCACAGGTCCTCATTTGGAGAAGAGCCTGGGGGGAGACGAGGGAGAAGAGGGAGCTTTAGTTGAAAGGCAAGGGATCAAAGGTGGGTGATTAACATCAGAGCCTCTCATCACTGGGACAGGGTGTCTGAGCGCAGCCCTCCCCGGCATCGCACCCAGAGAGAGACGGGTCACTCCTTTGTTTGCCTGAAAGCCTCGCGGGGAAGGGGCAGGAGCCCACGCCGGCCACGTGGCTGGGACCAGCAAGATGCGACTGGAGATTCCCAGGGATGCTCTCGGCCAAACACGAGACCTGAAAGACTGGTGGGCGGCGGGCAGGTAACCGGAGAATGAAAGCTGGGGTTCTCGAGCACGTAAACAATAGAAACCACAAAACAACCACGCGTGCTCTGGAAAATGGCACCTCAACTTCAGGGCCAAACAGCTGGCCAGATGCTCAGGCTTGAAAGGCAGTGACTCAAAGCCAGTACCAGCCTCCGATTTGCTGCCTCGTGCCGAAAAGCTGTGACATCCTTAATGCTGTCGCAGAGCAGGGTTGGGGAGAAAATTGCCCCGTCGTATCTCTGTTGCCTGCTTTCATGTTGGAGATAGTGCATGACAGGCTGCAGTGCTGAGCCTGATGCTGATCTGTGGATATAGATCAGGAAGAGCTTGGCTGAAGCAAACAATTATTCCCGAGTAAACTGGGAACAAGGAAGAAGTCTGCAGACTTCATTCGCAGGTTCTCACGCTGTTTTGCAAGCCTGAGCAATCCTGTTTTCTGTAGCCGGGCTGCAGGAGTGCATTTAGCTGTGTTACACACAACTTTGTCTGCGGAACCCAAGGACTCTGTGCTACCTTGGGATGTTTGCAGGGATTTAAGGGCTAAGAGAGAGCTGGGGGATTTTCTGAAGCACCAGTTAGGCACTCAGGGCTTTACAAGGGCTGTCTGCTATTGTAGGTGGTGCATAGAGGAGACTCCCTGAGTGTATGGACCTCTTTTTGCCTGTTCCCTTTCGGTTAGGGGAAAAAAAGCCATGCCTTAAGCATGACACCTCCCCCCCGCCTTTCTCTAATTACCTCCTGAAGGCCTTACGGGGATTATTGCCTTTTCCAGGTAGAAATGTAGCCGTTATTATAAACATGTGGACAGGGTGCTCTGTTGTTAGCCAAATTCTGCTCGGCTTTAGGGGGGTCAGAGCTGGATCACTGCGAGCCTGGAGGGAGCCCTGCCCTTCACCAGCATCTCTCCGCTCAGCCCCTGAGCTTTCCTGGGGTGCGGTGCCAGGGATCAGGCCACCCTTTCAGCCAGTGGCTCTGCCGGTCTATACATTAGTGTGATCCCCGCAGCTTTGTAGTGCACACTTGGTGCATTGACCATGAGAAGAGGAGACACCAGGTCTCCACTGGTTGTCTGCTGGCAGTAGAACCACAGTAGGTTCACCCCGAGGGCAGTTCCTTGCCCAGTGGCAGTAACTACCCGAGGACAGTAGTCTGAACCCCCCAAAACAGATATTGGTGTGTACACAGAGGAGGCTGCGGACATTCCACAAGTGCTGTTTTCCTGCCATGTGTAGCATACACAGTTTTACAAGGTACTGCTTGTTCACAAGCATTTATAGTTTGGAAATACTCTTGTACTGGAATATTGTGAGATTGAAAAATGAGAGAGGACACGAAAAATGAAGGGAAGTCTTCTGTAGGGCTGGGCATGTACCTTCAGCTCCCATTTTGAGTCTCTGCAGCCCTCTGTGCTGGGTATGGCTGTGGGAAACATTCCCAGATCTATATAGTTATGCATAGTCAGCGTGTACAGCATTACACGTGTGTGCCCAGCTCCCACTGTCAGCAAAATAACAGATGCTCAGTGTTGTCTTGGGATAGACGTGCTCTGAGGCACACATCCTAGGTCTGAAGAAAGCTACCCCTTGCTTGAGTTTTACTTGTAGGTCCCACAGAGAAACTTCCATGTTCAGAGGGTTTCATACACCTGTGTAGTTACTGTTCAAAGGGCTGGGAAAACCTTCGCTGTGTCCTGTTCTAAATGTTTAGGGAATATGATCTATTCGTTGTGGTGGTGCTAGTAAATAATGGCTTATTGGTGGCAACATCCAAACTTCTTAAAGCTCGCAGCTCGTAATTGCAGGATATTTTTTAAAATGCTAGATGCAAAACCAGGCACCTAAAATAGAATCTCAGCTCAAACCTTACTAAAAGCAATGTTTCGCACAAAAATTCAAAAAGATAAAGGAAGGCCCTAGGTGTTTCCTTGGGCTGGGGGCAAACTACACTCTAGGAGGTGCTGCCTCACGTGGTCTCCACCAGCCATCCCAGGTCCCAGCAGCAGCAAATAAACCCCCTACAGTTGTGTGTGTCGTGTGTGCAGAAGAGAGAAGAAATCACTGAGGGCTGAAAGGGGAAGAGGGGTTCTCCTGAAGTCCGGATGCTCGGTGTTAACACTTCATGCCCAGTTAGAGCCTGATGCTGCGTACTCTTTTCTTTGCTGGTTTTACAGTCTTGGGTGCAGCCTAAAAATAACTTGGGAAGGAATTATTAATGTTTTTTCCTTAGAGGCACAAATAAAACTTAAAAAAATACTTCCTATGACTGGTTGCCAAACAACCACGAAACAAAACCACCCCCAAAGTTGAAGGGCCTTAGCAGAAGTGACGGCCTTAGCAGAAAGTAACCCTCTCGTGGGCTCTGCCCAGCTCTGGTGATGAGGCACTGACATACTTTTCTCCTGTTCCTTCTGCAGATTGGCTGCTCATCTCTGCTCTCTAATTAGGCCCGCTCCAGCTTTGTGGAGGAGGCGAGAGCCGGCGTATGCCAGAGGTGTACACAGCAAACCTGTGTCTGCTGTGCCGCCGTGTTCCAGCCCAGAGAGACAGCCTTGACCTGCACGCCTCTCTTCATGGAGCTCCTGGGATATAACAGCGGCTTTCCCTGCCAAGTAAGATGTGACAAATGGAATGTGTTTGCCTGCGGGAGCTGGCTACAGGGACATTCAGCCTACAGGTCCCAGGCATTCAGAGAAGGGGCCACACCATGCAGCAGGCTACGTCATCTGGCTGAACATTCCTCTGCTCTGCTTTGCTCTCACTGCACTGGCGACAGTCAAGGGCCCTTTCTCAGACAAAATTTCTCAAAACACTGACATTTCCTGACCTTGGCACAACGAAGAAGCTGCCCTGACCAGCATGGGCCATGCCCAACACTTGCACGGTTATCACTGTGGATAACAGCCCCTCCTCTGCCTGCACGGGAGGGGTGTACAGCTACATTAACTTAGCTGGGAACCCCGTGGTCAGGCTTTAAATGCAGCAGCTGTTTGGCCATCGGAGCGCCCTGTTTGCATTCCATATGAAATCCTTGCACAGCCCTAGACACCAACGACCTTACCAATAATTAGCAATGGAAATTTCATTCCCACATGCCCTTGGATAACAGGGAGGTGTTTTTTTGATTAGCCTGTCAAACACCTGACAGGGTGTTGTAAAGCTGGTTAATTTGTATGGCTGCTGTGCTTGGGATGAACGCTGTTGCCTACAACAGAGGGAGTAGTCTTCTGCTCTTCTGTCATAAGCCTCTGGGGGACTTCCCATCCACCTTGTTTGGGTACAGTTTTTAAAAGCTCCTACATGATTTAGGATTTCTTCACGCAGTTCAGCGGCCAGGCCCTGCAGTGTGGATGCCATCAGGGCTCAGAGCTGCAGAGAGCCAAGATACACCCCTGAGCTCACCACCAATTCCAAGCATCCAGCATCGTCAGGAGAAACCTTTCCAGAGAAAACAGCTCCCTCAAAAACTGCCCCTTAGTCCCTGCTCTGTGCTAGTGCCCAGCTCAGTCCCACTGGGGAAAGTCCATTTTGTTGGCCGTGTTGGAGAATTAAGCTAGCCCCCCTCGTGGCGCCTGGCTATGCAACTTGTCCAAACTGGTGCAGACAGGAGTTGGATGGCAGGCATGGTGGTGTCACAGAGGAGCAGCACGAGGAAAAGCAGAAATGAGACCTTTGTGTGTGAGGCCTTCTGTGGGTGATGTGTGCACCAATATCTTCATGTTATCCACAAGGCAGGGAAAAGGAAGGCGTTGTGCTTCCAGGTGCAGCCTGGCACTGAAAAAGCAAAGGTTCTCTTTTTTCAATCAGCTTCTCTTACAAAAGCCTTGAGATATGGAGGTGGTGGGGCCCGGGGACCCAACTGCATAGACAGGGCATGCAAGGGCCTCCTGTAGGAACCACTTCAACCCACATCTGCTCCTGTCATGCCACGCTCAGTGCTGGCATCAGCGATGCCAATCCGCATCGTACATGGCTGCACCCAGAGGAACACGCTGGGGTTATAAGGTGTGCGTTTCCTCGCATAGTGGGTGATCAAGGAGATACCTGGGGTGTGAGAAAGTGCAAGAGCAGGTCTGTGGAATCACTGAAGAAGGAAACAAGCTAGAGGGATTGGCTCTGACCTTCATGTTTTAACTATGTCTTCTCCTCCCAGGGCAAACAACTGACCGAGAGATGAAGACGGTGTCATTGTGGATAGAGCAGGCTGTGGAAGATGAAAGATGACAGTGAAGGCAAGTCCCCACTTTTGTCACATCTCCTCTAGTAATCCTCCCACCACAGCTGGCTCCCTTTGGAATAACCGCACTAAGGTGACCCTCCCACTTCCTACAGGAGAACGGGAGTGGGACTCAGAGCAGCGGTTCCCAGGCTCGGGGGATGTCAGCCTGAAGCAGGCTGTCTTTGTGGCTGTTTCAGATGGGAGTCTGATAGTGAAGGAACAGGAGAGGCTGCCAGAAAGTGCAAGGGACAGCAAATAGAGCTGATACGTGCTGATAGAGAAAGCTTGGGAACTGTTATGTCTGACATCACCCCTGTCATTAGCCATCTTCTGTGGAACTGGGCAGGCCGCTTCGCCTCTTTGCAGACAAAGTGGGTAGAGTAAAAGTCTCAGCTTCTGGCCTTTTCTGGGCAGTGGGTTTTTCCTCACTTACAAAGCCGGTCACCAGTGTATTTAGTGAACACACGATGATTTCTGTACCTGACACTCACTCTGCAGAGCCTATTCTCAGCTGCGGCTTGGAATTTTGCAATCTCTGGTGTCAATAGGGTGGTTGTGGGAAAGTCCTGCCAGCCCCTTACTTCAGACAGCTTTTCATACGCATGATCCATTGCTTACATTTGCAGTCTAGGAGTGTCACCACGTTGGGGCCTCAGCAAAGGCCCTTGCGTAAATACCAAATCCCCTGTGACTAAGCAATCGGCTGCAATTTTAGAGTGAAGGTGTTTGAAACATTAGGACACATTTGACTACGCGGAACAAAAACAAATGTCTCCTCACTCATGGACTTAGCATTTATAGATCTGCATGCGGCAAATTCTTTTGCTTTGTGTCTCTTGTTTTCTCTTTCATGGTAATAGCTGGGCATGAGTTTGTGGGTTTCCTTGTTTGTTTTTAAAGGCAGTGGATGGAGTTGGAAAAGTTTTTCTGTGCAGGAGGTGTGAACCTATCAGTTTAGCTCTGAATAAGGGGATTATAGAGTCAGAAACGTGGGGAAACCCTGTTCTGGTAGGTCCTGTACACATTCCTTCAAACTGTTTTGGCGCCTCTCCAAAGGCAATGATGATTTATGTAAGGTATTGTGAGAGAATGACAGGAGCGTGAGCATAAATCCGAAAATATGCTTGCTATTTCGTTGAAGCTTGTTCAGGGGTAGAGAGAAGGGTAGGCAGGCATAATGCTGAGTAGTAAGGTAGGCGTTGCCAGTATCCACTGAGGAAACCAGAATGGTTTCTCACATTAGTAACGGTTCCTCCTCTCATTTTCAGATGAACAGTTCAAAAAAATTCAGCTTGACAGCACCTGAAACTTTTCAGAGCTTTGGGAAAGGGGTCCAGTGTCACAGTTCAAGTAAAAGCTACAATGCTTAGGAGCACCTTGGGTTTGAAAAGCTGTGAAGGCTGAGGCTGGGGTTAGCTGGGTCTTTCTGGCCCAGGCTGAACCACCTAAAGACGCTCCTGCACCTACTGCTCGGCACTCTCCCACCCAGGCGGAGGATGTTGCCCCCACCAAACTGATCTCTCAGGGATGTTCCACAGTCTTGGGTCCAGGAGGAGGCAGGCTGAAAGGAGTGATTCAATTCAGCAGCAGGAGCCTGTCTTGCCTCCTCTAGGGCCAGACCTCACGCCCACACTTTCTTGTTCCACTTTCCTTGAGGAATGGATGTTGACTTGCATGGAGAAAGCAATTCCCCGCTTCATGAGCCTGTGGGTTACATCCCACAGAAAGCTCTGCTAGGTTCTCTTTACTCCCCAAGCTGTCCCTTTCCTAAAACACATCTCTCATGGGCTCTTCCCTGTAGCAAATTTTTCTCCAAAAAACTAGGGGAAAACTATACTGCTCCCTCTTCCTGCTGACCATATGAATGAGCAGTGATTCTGCTCGTCCAAACCTCTTCCACGGTGCCAGACCCACCCAGTTAGTCTTTTTAATTGCATTGGTTGTACATAAAGATCCTCTGGAGTGGAGTGAGAGACGCTGGCAGTAAACCTCTGCCAGCCCACAGGGCCACTTGTTGCCCAGGAGGCCAGTTATTCTCACACTTTGCCATGGGGCTCTTCGCACCCCGGGGGTGAAGTCTCAGAGCCGCCTGTGTCCAGGCTCCAGGGTACCTTTGTCCCCCGTGTTCAGCCATCCCCATGTCACAGGGTGATGTCACAGGGTGACAGCCCCTTGCAAAGTCCAGGTGAAGGCTGCCACCTGCTGAGTCACCGGAGCTGCCTCTGGTGACACCTGAGCGTGCCTGTGAGGTTTCTGAGCAGGGACAGCAGCGCAGGATTCAGCAGGACCCTGGTTCTCAATTTTTCATAAGCAGCACCGGTCCCTGGCACTATGTTTATATCTAGGCACATTTCGTGTGGATAAAAGGACTTTGGTGTGAGTTTGCTCAAAGCAGTCTTGCTTTTTAAGAAAGAATCGTCTTCAAAACCACCCCAAGGATGTTACTGTGTTACCTGTTCATAACTCGGGGCTCCTGCTGTTAAAAACTGCTGCTAACTCAGCCCCAGATGAAATAGTGGGGAAGCCAACCGCAGAGTAAATCAGGAAAACACTCCTGAGCCTTGAATGGCAATGTTCTGACTGAAGTGATGGTTGACAATTTGAAAGGATCAGAAAAGAAGAGCTCTTTCCCCCCTCTCAAAATCTTGAGATTAAAAGGATTTGGTCCCCAGGAACCAAGTTAAGCACGTCACACCTATGTTCCTTTATAGCTAGTAGAAAGAAACAGCTCCAGTGGATGACTTGTCTAGATTATTTTAGGTACCTCATTTAAAATTTATTACCCTATAGAAATGCTTTCTCCTTCACTATCTCAAAAGAGCTAACTTAATTTTGGTGTTTGTCCAGTCAGTGGGTAAATACAGGGTGGGTGAACACCGCATTAGTTTCTACAGATAATTCAATACTTTAGAGCCCTCTGAAGTAGAGAAGACCCCAAGGGATAGACTGTGTATAGCAGTGGAGATTTAGCAACTGGTCTTTAACATGAGTGGTACTAGAGGCCAGGTTTACTAGACTCATATTCTTAAAGCAATTAAGATCCGATTGTATAATGAATGAATTGGAGATCACCACAAAGCTATGAGTTTCCCACCCTTGTTTGAAGTTGCAAAGACCTGGGATCATCTCATTTAAGCATCTGTTGCAAGTACAATTTATTGTGCTGTTGCTGGGAGGATTATGATAAGGGAACAAAGCTGCAGAGTTAATTAATTAATGGAAGTCAGTGGTGGGTGGGGAGCACTGCGAGGCTACAGGGCTCTCCGTACCTTTCGCAGGGCTCTCGTTACCCTGGAATGTGCTCATGGCCGTGAGGTTGGATCGTCTTTGATCTGCAGAGAGTCACAGGCCTGCTTCCAGCCAGTGGGTGTGTTAGCGCCCTGCTGTCAGGCTTGATGGAAGGAGCAATTAAACCCCGTTTATGTAGGAGATAGATAGCCCCGGAACAAGAGGAGCCAGCACCCCAAAAATCCCATGACATGGCCTGCACAGAGCTAGGTCCTATGGGTGGCTGGAAGGGTCTTGCTCTTCAGCTTACATCCACAGGGGGAAAACAGTTGCTGTTTGTATTAAGCAAACTTGTTCAGGAAAAGGTTGTTTTCCTTGTTTTTTCCAATGCCTGGTTTTAGTCAATAACCGAGTAAGGCCAGGTGGTTGTTAGGTTTAGTCAAACGGGACTCCAGCCTGGCTGCCTGCTGACAGAGGCAAGGCTGGAGAGCTCAGCGAGAGCTGTGGAGAGGGACTGATAGCAAGGGACTGCCTTCACAAACTTCAAACACATCCCTTTATCAAAGCGTGATTCAAGACATCACTCAGCAAGTTGCTACAGACATAAGTTATCATCTGAATACCCAGCACATTCCAATAACTGCCTCTGAAACAGGGAGAGTGCGTTTCTTACTCAATATTGCTCAATGTTACACCTTTCCCCTTTTGAACAGACATGAGAAGAACTGTTTTTCTTAGCAGAGGTGGTAGGCCTGGGATCCTCTGCAAGTTCTGGGAACTAGCAAAAGCTTCTAGTAAGAAGAGCTCAACATTTTTAAAACATGCATTAAGCATTTAGAAAAAGAAACATTTTCAAAAGCTACGGCAGTCCAGTGAGGAGTCTGGACTTTCAGAGACAGAGAGGAGCCGTGGGAGCTGCTTCACCACACACGCATACGGACTGGTTTGCCCTCTCCTCTCCCTGCAAGAACAGCCTCCTTGGATTCAGACCTGACCTGAGCAGAGAGGGAACTGCAGGCTGGAAATGCCCTTTGTTTCTCCGCATGGATCATGGTGCAGTGAGTCACGGTGTGAGGAGAAAGCTGCTATCAAGGACACCCTGCCAGACACAACTCTGTCCTGACCTGACCTGCTGGCAGGGGACGTGGTGATGAAGACCACCCTTATACACCTCCCTCCCCTCTTCAAAGAGAAAGCTCATGTGCCAAAGTGCTTTGTGGTACAGAAACCTCGTGTTACTCAGTGAAGCCACGAAGCTGCATCACAGCACGGTATCTTTAGCTTATTTTCCTAAGGAAATGAGTCTTAGCTATTGTGCAATGCCTGTGTCTCTTAGTCCCCCTCTAACAGCAGACCAAATGGAGACACACGTCAGGGAGCTCAAGGATGTGATGTTCCTGTCTGTGTCGTGAATACAGCTCACTGGAGGAAGAACAAAATCCCCCCCAGTGTCTCCACTAAGTAGAAACTGGAAGTGGAAGCTCATCTCAGAGAGCCCACAGGCTCCAGCTCTAGACACCATCCAGAGGAGACCTGGGATCATCAGTCCCTCAGCAGCAGGTACTTTAAACAGGCAGCACAGGGACGGACAGAGGAGGAATGAAGATAAGAAAACTGTAGGAAAAAGCCTTTCTGGAGCTCAAGCCCATCCTTACTTCATTCTTGCTCTGATTGCAGTGTTTATGCAAATAATTTGATAAGCCTTGAGAAGCTGAACCGGTTGGCTGTTGAGTTCAGCAGTTGTCAGCTCGCTGGTTGAGGGACCCCCTGGCCTGGCAGGATGAGAGGTCAGTGTGAGACTACGGTCTGGTTTAACACTCCTGACCTGGGTAAGCCACACAAACTGAAGAGAAAGCCAGTAGAACTTCTCCCATTGCCTTTCTCTCTGACACCGAGCCACTGCTTTATTTCCAAGGCTCAGGAAGCTCCTCTCCTCAGCCACATAGTGCAGTTGAAAGGAGTTAAAGGAGCAT
This sequence comes from Arenaria interpres, assembly GCA_013399435.1. Classification (NCBI taxonomy): domain Eukaryota; kingdom Metazoa; phylum Chordata; class Aves; order Charadriiformes; family Scolopacidae; genus Arenaria; species Arenaria interpres. The sequence continues at coordinate 145,216 of VXAK01006555.1, read as the reverse complement.
TCAACTGCAGCCATACGTTATAGACCACATCAGGCATGTAAAAAATAAATGCCTGGGCCTCCGAACCTTGATACTGCGTAGAAACTGTATTATTCTCACAAAAAATATGTATTACAGACACTTTCTTATTTGCCAACTGATTTCTCAGATTGTTGGATGAACTGAAGTCATGTTTTCAGGTATTTTTTCCACAGCCCTGAGGGAAGGAAACCTGGTTTAAGGAAAAAAAAAAAGAGATTCATGCCTCATTCAGAAATCCCCATTTTCTGGGGTATTAAGGAGCACTCAAAATAGGATGCATTGGAAAAGCATACTCCTGCTTTCACTAAAGGTGCCAAATGGGACTCTGTGAAGAGGTCACAAATCCAGCTGTGCATCCTTTGAAGAGCTTCTCTAGAGGAGACACTTCTCCAGGTCAAGGCTCTGTCTCTTCTCCTCCTCCTAATTTATGAATAGCAGAAAGCAGCAGCTATGCATTTGGTGGGTGTAAAAGAATGATTCATTAGCTTAATGGAGAGTTATCTGGGCAATAAATGCATGAATAAGAATATGTGACAGTGAGTCACCGCTGGATTGTGTGCCTGGGTGGAACAGATGCAGGTACCATTTTGGTAGGGATTGGTCTAGGGCAGAGTTCAGGATGGGTTCAGGGAAGGCAGGATGCTTTTTTATAGCTTAATTAAAGACCTTCAGCTGTAAGATAGAGTTGCCAAACTTCCCTGGATTCCCCCCACTGGCACCATCACCCAAACAGGGTGGATCTTGCTGGATGGAAAGGTCTCAGAGCTGGGGACCTGATCCTTGTGCCCCAACACCATGGCAGACTCTCCAGTTTGCTTATGGCCCTCATTGTGCTTGCACTCCTGATTGCCAGCTTCTCCTTGCCCAGTTGCTGACCGTCCTACTTCATCCCCTCAGCCCTGCTGACGGTCTCCTGAAACACATGTAGATACAGAGGCCTCCCAGGCCTTCCCTCCTTACCCAGCAGGCAGCAGCAGTTGGGCTAACACTTGCCACTTGGCCACAGCCACCTGGCACAAGAGGGAGATAAGCTGATAGGTCCTCGGAGGCAAGGAGCCACGCTCATCGAAGCAGAGCCTGGGACCCCTGGGACCACAAATCCTGCTCCACAGGTAACCCAGTGCCAGCACAGCACAGCAGGCACCTTCCAGGTGTCCTCTTGCCATGCTGCTTTTGATGCACGGCGTGTGGCAGGAGTGCTTTGAGGAAAGCCTTTTGAGGTGACACCTGCCACCTCCCTGTGAGCCAAGGTCAGGAGGAACCTGCAAGAGGAGCATAGGCTTGTGCAACTTCCATTAGACCCTGCCCCATGTCCATGTCCCCCCTCACATGTCGGCCAGCTGGGGGTGTGAGCTTCAAAGCCTGACACGAGGCTGAGAGTGGTCATGTTTTGGTGCTGCCATAAGCCTGTCAGCACTACTGGGGCTTGGGGCCTCTGACGATGCTGGCAGGTGGCCTTGGGCGCTCCTAATATGGGACCCCCAAACCTGTGGCACTGCTGCACCTAAAACTGGTGTGTGGTTCCATAACTGAGGGAAGGATGTGTGTGCTCCCTGAAAATCTGGGCAGGGATCTCCATCTGGGGCCAAGAGCTGACATTTTGGTTCAGAAGGAGCTTTTGTGGCTCATCTTGGGCAAGTGTTAGCTCCATATGACAGCCTGGGGCTTTTGGAGTGACCCAGAGTTTGGGTGGCTGTTACGAGGAGGAGGTTTGGGGAGGAGGATGGTACATGCCTGCCGAGATACCTCAGTCTAAATGTTCAGCAGTCATGAGATCCTAAGTCACCGGCTGCTTTTTAAAGCTCTGGCCTGGAATTTCTGATGGATGGCGGATGCCAGAAAGTGAAATTACTGTTGTGATCAAGTGAATCCTCCCAGTATAGGAGGGAGTTACAAAACTCCATTGGCACCATTACACAACAAGCAATTGCAGCTGGTTTTGGGAGAAGAGTCTCCACCCTGAAGTATGGTCTGTGCCACTGCTCCGCTCGCGTTTTTCCGGGGACTGAACTGGATTTGCAGGTGCTGGCAAAGTTGCTTTATGGGAGGCCATACAGTAGGCAGGGGCTGCAGCTGGCCTGGTTGAGTTTGTGGGCCTTCTGATAACCACAAAAAGAGGGAATCCAGACCCGGTGGTGCAAATGTGGATGTAGGACTTCACTCCTGCATGGTTACATGATGCTTCTTCCCTCAAGCTTGAAGCTGACTTCTATGAACTTATGTGCGGCCAGTGCCAGCGGGGCTGGGGTGTCACCTACACTGATGGTGTTACTCCAGAATCACTGTCCTTCCCACGTTAACCCCATATTGTTTCTGGAGGTCCTTCCCATCGTTCTCATCATGATGATCTCCTCGGACGATCATCTTCCCCCAGCAAACTGAGCCAAAAGCCCTGACCTGCTGCAATCCCAGCAGGGAGCAGACAGGCGACACGATCCACATGTGACTCGGAGCTCCACTGTTTGATGTGGCTGGTTTCCCTAGGGCCAACCAAATTCCCACCCGCCGCTCGGGGTAGCAGGACAAACGAGCACCAACATGACAGAACTGCCAGGGGTTTGGGCACTAAGGAGCTGGGGGAGTTCACAACAGAATAGCACACAAACAGCACGGATGGAAAAAAATCCTTTCCCCCTCTGTCTAACAGCTCTGCAAAAGCCAACAGTTCAAAGTGCCACACGCACATCAGGACTTGGTAATCGAATGAAATCATACAGCCTCGCGGTGAGAGGACACAGACGTCTACAGGGCACATTGCTCAACCTCTGAGCCTCTTTCTGTGCCTGGAGCGGCTGCTCATCCAGGGGAGAGCTGCCAAGGGTATCGAGCAAGGAAATGGCCAAACTGATATGGCTTGTTGGAGCAAATACCTTCAATCAAACCTCAAAATTTAAGTCAACATTTACATACATCAATGCCATATGGGTAAATTTTGGTGTTAGTGTAAATATATAATGAGTAAAGTTTAAATACTGGCAGTCTGATTTGTTTTTTCCCCCTGTGCAACGTCCAGTGAGGTCAGGGAGCTCTTTTATTTAGATGACTTAATAAGTATTTTAGGCTTTGTGTAGGAATACAGGACTGGAAAGTAACTCCTGGTACATTGAGTCCAGCACAGCAAACACATATACTATATAATCTTGTTAATTCATTTATCAGGCTCCAGTTTAAACCCACTTAGTTTTCCTGCCCCTGCTTCCCTTCCTGAGGGACTGTGGCGGAATGTCGGGGTGCGCCCCTGCCGTGTCTGTGCTTTTCTGACTCCCCCTTCCATGGGGTTCAGCCACAAGTTCAGTCTGTAACACACGCTCCACATCCACCTCTCTGGTTCTTTACAGGCTCAGAAACTCACAGGATTTGGTGAATCTGAGCTTAAGAGTTTGGAAATCCCTTCTGAAAGAAAAAAAAAACCAAGTCACAACAGTCTGTAAAATTTGGCACTGCAGCTTATCTGAGAGTCAAACCTAGTTCTTCATGCTGGTTTTGTATTAGCCTTATACCTAAAAGAAAAATACAGCAAAAATGCAAATACTTCATTTCTACAAAGCCAACAGTCAGTGGAGGTGAAGCAATTCCAGTTCCAGTGCTATAAACAGCATTTAGTCTCCGGATGAAAGCAGCCACCAAGAGAAGTAACAATATCAATTAATTTAAAATAAGCTTTTCATTGTTCCCTGGAATTGTATGCCTCAAAGCTTGCTGAATGTGGTACTGACTTACAGTTTTATGTACAAGGTAGTGATTCGTTTTTAATGGTGCAGTTCTCCTCTCTAGGCTTGATTTTCTACCTATTTTATGTCGGTCTTCCGTGATGGCCCCTCGTACCCTTTGTTTGGCAGATCACGAGCAAATTGTCTGTAAGGTGCCGAGTCTGTGAAAAACAAAAGGGACATGAAACGCGCTTTTTAAAAAAAAAATATTGGGGAAGGCTTCTTTTTTCACTTGTCTTTATGTACCACAACAAACGTGGTGGTGTGTCATTGCAGGATGGTGTTCTTTCTAACTCCTCAAAGGGAGGGTGATAACATCGGCAGACTGCTAGGGAACAGCTTCATTTGATGTCTGCCACGGGGCTGTTTGGGTGTAAGGGTACGGTCTGCTCTCCTGAGGTCGGTACAGAAACTCCATCTCCACGAGGATCAGACCAGTATTGCTAAAAACAGGGGTTTGTGTGGTTTATTTTTAAAGACCGGGACCCAGGAGCATTTAATGTGAAGCACAGTCGGCGCATGGGCAAGTCATTTGTTTGTGCGTGTGATGGTTGTGGTAATTACGGGTTCAAATCCTAGGCATTTTCCACTCGGCTTAAGGCTTCCCGTGGGATCCAACTGTCCAGCAGACACAGTCCCATCCACATTTCATTCTCCTCTCTGCCTTTTCTCACGCACCATGGAGAAGGCAAGAGTAAGAAACCAGAGCCCAAACCTGAGGATCAGGGCCCTTTCCAGCGAAAAAGAATGGGGAGCCGCTCTCCCAGCGCTACGCCCTTCCTTCCCAACCTCTCCCCTAAATCCAGGTTACCCAATTCCAGCACCATCTCGCTCACAGCTGCCACTTTGAAATGCTTTCCTCCTGTCACCCTTGCCTGCCCTTCGCTGTTTCTTAACCGCTCTGTCACATGCCTTGCATCGCATGACTTAATCGGGTGAGACTTTGGACTCCATTTACATATATAAACAAATAAAAAGATACACACCTACAGTGGCTTTGGCCAGCTGGCAGCTGCCCCAGCAGTATCTGCATTCCTGAAGCATGACATTCAGCAGGGCAACAGATGTGACTTACACGAGGTGCTCCTTGTCAATAGCCATTGGCAGCCACCGGGGCCTTTGCTCCCCTCGGCCCTTCTCCCGTGAAGATGAGGTGCAGCGAGAAGAAGGCCCAGAGTACTGAATCCAGCCATTCTGCTCCTTTTCGGGCGAGCACCTTGCATCTTCCCACGCCAAATCCAAACCACGTTACGGCACGGCACCCGCTGCTACCAGCCATGGCACAGGGTGCCCCTGTGTCCCTGCCACAAGAGCATTTGAGCATTTCATCCCACTTGGAGCTTACATACAGCTTGACAGAAGCACGTTACCACCAAGGGCCACCGTCAAAGTGTCCTGATATTGAAGTTTGGTGTGCAAATGTCAAAGCTTGGCTCCTATCTTGAAAATGTTGACAAAAATGGTTCAAGGTATTATAGACCCCAACGGAATTTGGCTCAGAGGCCAACAGAAATCTACTGCACTGACAAAACCCAGACATTTCTTCCTGCAAGGCTCAGGGAAAACAAAGGTGTAGTTAAAGCCCTGCTTGGTTTCAAGGGCACAGTAGGTGCTCAGCGCTTTCTGATGAGGGATTTTGAGTAGGAAATGTGACGAAAGGAGGTTAATAAATGATCAAACATGTTTTTAATAGTTAACATTTCGTGGCATTGCGTGGAAAACGTTGGGAGCTCCTGTGGCAGGAATGAGAGTGCTACATGTTTTAAGTCAGGCATGTTTTTAAACACTGGAGTCAATTAAAACTCCAGGGTAACACAAGTTTCATTAATAATAATCCAGTGTTTCACCACAGGATACTCTAATTGTTCCTCATCAGGAAGATGTGATCCCAGGAACAGAAAGATTAAGCTTTTAAGAAGCCCAAATGATAATGTTGAAAGCACTACCCTAAATGATAACGAATTGTCTGTTCATCTTGTAGACTTTGATGATAGCAACCCAAACACATGCATGTTGGGCAGCTGGTTTGGGGGATGGACTTCCTCCGGATTACAGCAGATCGCCCGATGGCAACCTATCACGGTTTGAGGAGCCCCAGTACGTCATGATACTTCGCTCTTCCAGTTCAATTTTCATAAGACCCTCCGGAGCTTTGCAACCCGGTAATTAGGCCTCTCTGCTCTATTGAGAAATAAACGTGTAGGAGCAACCCAGCATCTCAGCCTAAGCAATGGAAAATCCAGATGATTGATGTGATCTGGGAAATCCTGTGTATAGATGGCATCAGTGCCAGGTCCCAGGTGGCAGCTCTAAGCTTTACCCAGCGTAGTTGTCCTTCCACGTGGTGACTGTGCAGAAGGCACTGGCTGTGGAGATGCCTTTGGAACTAAAACAGCAAATGAAATCTACAGAGATCACCAAGAGAGACCAAGACTGTCTCAGGGACATCTGGGAACCTTTTCCAAGTCAGGATTCACTCTCTCCACCTAACCTCCAGCCACCCTGGCCTTCTCTCCCCTCTGCTGCTTGTGACTCAAGCACCTTTAGCCAGGAACTGTGCAGGAAAGATGTCTGGAGCCAGCATGCAACCACATGAGATGCCAGTGTGTGGAGTAACTTCTCTCTGTTTCTCACAGTTAGAAAACCTCTCCCTGGCTCATTTCCTCTAACCTCTGCTGGAGAACCAGCATGAGGTGAGGGGGGTGAGTGTCCGTGATGCAAACGACAAAGCAAATCAAACCACTGATCACCACAACCCCTTCTCACCATGGCCCTGGAAGGCATTAGCTCTTGTTCCCTGTGGGGCAGCTCAGACAGGGGACATCTGGGACCAAGCCCCTGGTGGTCGGCCTCTGAGAGGACACAGGCAGGGACAGCTAAGGTTCTTGTTAGCACGCTCACCCAGCAAATTCCCCCTCTGGCAGGATTTTATCCTGTGTTGTGTTTTAAGCTAACACCAAGAATTCTGCTCCTTGTGTGCAGAGTGTTGCAGGCAAAAGCCATGTTACAAAGATGAAGAAAAGAAGTATTTTCTCACAGTAGTAGAAATGAAAGGGAGCTGAAGGCAAGGCTGGGAAACTGGTGGGAACCAGACTAACAAGCGGGAGGGTTGCAGCGCGTTCAAGGCCTTGGAAAGATCTCCCGAGAGGTGTGTGGTGCTCTCCAGAGCAGGTTGTGCAGAGAGGAGAGATCCCGATGGAGCGTTACAGATCAATGGCACAAAGAGAACACCTGGTGTGGGTAACGACCGGCGCTTAGCATCATGGGCAAAGTAATTTACTCATTAGACAATACAGGATAAACATATGATAGAAGCTGGTAGGAGGATACGTGACAGAAAGGAGATGAAACAGATTCAACCTAGATGAAGGGCGACCATGGGATATATTCAGAGGGCTGGGCAAATGGTACCCTCTCCATGTCCTGGTCAGCCACTGGTTGTCACCTATGTCACCTAAACCCTCTTTGGAGTCTGGCCTTGTGGATGGGCAAGGTTGGGAGAGGTTGGATCAGAAAACATCTCTGGAGCACTTGGGCATCTGCTTGCTTTGGCAAGTGATAATGGGAGGGGCAGACCCTGGAAGCATCAACCACCAGCAGCACCTCAGCGTGTTAGCACAAAGCACCAGGGCACCTGGCTCTCTTGACTCACTGTGACAGAAAACGTGCCCTTCTGCAGTGAGAAAAACTCTGGGGAGCAAGCCCCAAAGACAAATGGCTACCAGCCCCAGCCACCGGGCAAGGAGGTGAGTGTGGAGGAAGCCTGGTGGCTCGTGGGGGTCTGTCTGGACCAGCGCTGCAGCACTGGAAGCCGAGATGTTTTCCCAGGGGAGGTTAAAGCCGGACAGAAGTCAGCATTAAAGACAGATCCAGAGATAAAAAAGCTGAGATTTACATAGATTTACTTCACCACATCATTCACAAACACTCTTTGATCTGGAGTCATCTGTTGCTATAATTACGGCAAGGTGGTTGATGCAAACACGCTTCCCGCTGTGGCTGGGTCACTGCAGCGGGGACTCGCTCTAGCCCTGACCCAAGCCTGCGCTCCCATCCCTTTCTCTCTTCAGAGGGCTTCACGCTGAGGGTTCTCCAACACCTCACTGTTCTCTGGATATCAAACCTTCGTGACCAGCAGTCAGTGGGCACTGTACCACGGGTCTGAAGCAGTCACTGTGGAAAGAGGCTCTGGTACATATAGAGAGGGCTCATCCCGGGCACAGGAACTCCTAAGCCATGCCTGGGGGTAGCTGAGGATCAGACAGTTTGGGTGCTTATCTGCGGGTGATCGCTGCACCTTTTGATGTTCCCCCACTGCTGTTTGGACAAGCCCATTGAGGAGCTGTTCCAGAAAAGCCACTCCACTTTACGGTTTTAGCAGCGTGATGCAGGATCTGATCCTCGCCGTAAACACGCCTTCGATAAAACAGGTGCATTTTATCTCGTGCGGCTCCCGGCCCCGCAGCCCTGCCTGCGCCAGCCAGCTCCGTCCTGCCTGCCTCCCGCTGCTCCCCCTGCCCGCCCGGGGACCGCATTCCTTCGGGACGGGCCACAGCTTGCCCTCCCTTTCTCTGGTGCTGCCCGCAGGCTGCAGAGGATGTGCCGATGCGGGGAAGAAATTGCTGCTTCATGGAAAAGGGAGAAGGGAAACCATGGCAGGTAAGGATGACAACAGAAGAAGCCTCTAACCTCTTGGGGACAAGGGAGAAAGAGGTGTTATTTAGAAACGCTGTATCTCTTAAACCAACATGGAAATGTTTCTCCAGGGGCTGGAGCTGAGTCTTAATTAAAAACAGTTGCGGACTCCAAAGCATCTTCATAGAGGAGCCATTTTTGGGCGGTGCAGAATGGGTACCAACACTGCCCTTGGAAAGAGCCAGCGTGAGGAGAAATTACCTCCAGAAGCACATGGGGTGCTGAGGGGCAGGTCCCCATCTGTGGAGAGTCTACGGAGCAGGCATTGAGACACCAGCCCACGTGTGCCTAAAGGCCACCCGAAATAAGGATAGTGCTGCTCATTCTAGAGACGGGACCAAAATGAGATGCGGAGGAAGAGACAGAGGCCGGCAGACACACCACTCACACACAGGGCCTGCCTTTAGTAACCACTTGAATGGTAAAATGACAGAGGCCCAGAGTGCTAAGGGCTGGAAAATACTTCCAGCAAAATATTCTCCTCCACCTCGGGCTGGATACCTCCCCATCTCAGTAGAANGGGGGGGGGGGGGGAGGAGAAGGTTTAATGAGGAGCTGGTCAGGGGGACCAGATGCCGCTGCCTTCCTAGGTTTGGTGTGTGACATCCCACCCATTTTAAGTTAGAAATTGCCTTGGTCCGATCTGAACTCGCTGCTTGGTCTTCTCTTTCTGTGCCAGCAGCGGGAATGACATCAGGGGCCCTGAGTCACCAGCAGATGTGCCACGTTAGCCCAAATGCTGTGCCCTCTGGTCTCTTAAAAAAAATGCTTTCCTAAAGCAGGTCACTGTCACCCGTGCTAAAGACTGGTTTACTGATGCAGTCCCTTGCCAATCAGGAAAGGAGAGGGCGTTTTATTGGTTTTATCAGCTTGCACTTTGCCGTATCAGTGGTTTCCGTTTCCACTTGCTTGTCCCTCTCGTCCACGCAGTGTCACTCGCTCCGAGGGCAGTTGCAGTCACATTGTGTTTGTTAGCAGTTGCCACATGGTGATTCGACTTAAACAAATAACGTAACAAGTAGCGCACAGGAAATGAGAGGAAAAAATATTTATGGGAAGTGTAATTTTGGAGAAGCAGGCCACTTAGTGAAGTTTGTTTCAGATGCTCTGTTTGGAGGCTTGTTTACTCGTATGTCACATAATTTCTTAGGCGGGAGAAGGGGGAAATCCCCTGTGTATATAACTGTAAGCTTTTTATAATAAAACTACAGAAGAGGCTCAAATGGGAATACAGACTTTGAAAGGCCAGGATTTCACAAGCAGAAGATCCATGCTGAAAGTTCCAGGTTAATCCTCACTGTTGCAGTGGTGATACAATCTCTAAAAATAAGAGCCTTTTCCAGGTTTATTTTGCCTCAAATCAAAATCTGCCTAACTTGTTCCAGTAAGTGACGGTCCAGAAAGCCTGCAGCTTGTCCCTGGCCTCCATGCATCTTTGTCATCCTCCAACCTGAGCAACGAAGGCCTGTGTATCTGGGATCTAGAGCTGGACATGAGTTCCTCCCCTTCCATCCATGGCTTGAGGGTGAAGGCTCCCTAAATTGTCCTGGGGTTGCAGCCTATCTGCCCAGTGAGGAGGCCGAGGGAGCTAAGGGTGGTTGTCGGCAGTCATCACAAGCAAATCCTCAGGGATATCAGTTGAAAATGACATTTTCTATCCCAGTCTTTACCCCTTGAGATGCACAAACACCTCCTGAAGGCAAAACGTTTCCTTGGGGCAGGCGGTTGAGCCATGGGCTGCAGTCTGGGATCGAGACTCAATACAGGAGGATGCTCCTCTCCCAAGTCCTGGTGTGTGTGCACACCAGTGCTCAGCAGGACGGGTGCATCTGCTCCTCAGCCAGCCTCTTGGCTTCCCAGCCACCCTCTTGTGTGGGGCATTCTTCCTCTTTCTTCTCATCAGGTTTCCTTTTCATAGGGACTGCTCCCCATCCCTGATCCTACCTCCAAAAACCGTAATTTTCATGAATTCCTTTGTGCTACAATTTGCTTTTCACAGTTATGTTTTATACCGTCTCAGATCTTAAATGCAATGTATCATGACTACCTTCTGACAGACTAATATTTTCACCATTGTCAAAATGAAACATAATCATGTTTTGGCAACAAGGCAATTACATTGTCAAAACAGAAGGTTCATGTTCTTTAGGATTCCCGTTCTGTGGGAGATTGCCAGCTCTGGAGTTTTGCTCCTGTCTGGCCACGGGAAATGCTAGAAAGTCACTGCTGAATGAAAAGAGGCTCCACACCCTTTAACACTCACGTTTTTCAGCCAACTCCAGTGATTATTAACAAAAATCACTGAATTTCTATTATCTCGGTCCATTCCAGTTCAACTGCAGGTGCTTTCTGGAAGGAATTGACACCTCAGAGCTCTCATACCTGAAAATAACTCACTTGCATGAGCATCACCAGCCCACTGAGGTGTTCCTAGCCCTAGCTGAGCTCTGGCTCTGCCAGGATCAGCTCGTGAAGGCTCATACATGTCGTAACCGTCCGGTTCCCAGCTCCCTGGTAGGAAAGCAAGTGGAAAAGTACCGCCAGGATGGACTTCCCTCACCCCCGCATCAAGGGCTGGTGACACAACATAGCATGCCTGGTATCCTCCGTTTCTCAAGAGTCCTTTGCACCAGGGAGGGACCTCTTCGAAGGCTGCAATAGATGGAGCTGATAAAGCCTGCCCACAGCAGCTGCGAGGAGCTGGTAGGGCACATGAGGCGTAGCTCAAGACAGCAGCATCAAGAATTATGTCACGTTTGGCTGATCTGTGTATCACCGCCTCGATTGCAGAAAGGATCAAAGCACCTATAAATAGTTTAAGTAACCTGTACCCATGTGAGGGACCATAAGGAATACTGGTTTTTAGGTCACAAAACAAGCAATTATGTGCCAAGAGGAAATTGTCCAAATATTTGCAATGTGCTGTTGTTTTTCTTAATTTCACCTTCATGGTGTGTCAGTTCCAAAGGGTCAATTATGTTTCCAAAAGATACATGTTTCTGTAATTATACTGGGTCTACAGTTAAACTGAGATGTGCCCTGCAATCCTACTTGAGGGTGGGAAGTGCTGTGGGTATGGGTAAGGCCAGGGAACCCGTGAGCATCCTCACCTAATGACTGCCTTTCATTGCAGATAATTGCTGGTCTGCCTGGAGAAGCACCACAGCTTTCTCAGGCTACCAAAGAGCAAAGGTTTCCATCTCTGCTCCAAGCCTTGATCGGTTCCCAAAGCCCATCAGCGACCCAAGTTTCTGGGGATGGTGACAGAAGGCAGCAGAGAAACATGATGGTGTCCTCAGCCAGGAGGGAGTTTCACTGGGAGAAGGGAGCATTTTAAATGTCTGTAGTCCCAGAAAGAAGGCAAATTGGATCCTGTATCTCACACAAGGCATTTCACCTTTAGGTTTGATTCTCAATTTTTAGTTATAGAATCACAGAATGGCTCAGGTTGGAAGGGACCTTAAAGCACCCCCCAGTGCCACCCCCTGCCCTGGGCAGGGACACCTCCCACTAGCCCAGGTGGCTCCAAGCCCCCTCCAACCTGGCCTTGAACCCCTCCAGGGATGGGGCAGCCACAGCTGCTCTGGGCAACCTGGGCCAGGCTCTCACCACCCTCACAGCAAAGAAGTTCTTCCCCACATCTCAGTTCCATCTCCCCTCTTTCAGCGTCAAACCCTTCCCCCTCCTCCTAGGGCTCCCCTCCCTCATCCAGAGTCCCTCCCCAGCTTTCCTGGAGCCCCTTGAGGGACTGGAAGGGGCTCCAAGGTCTCTGTGGAGCCTTCTCTCCTCCAGGCTGAACCCCCCCAACTCCCTCAGCCTGTCCTCCCAGCAGAGGGGCTCCAGCCCTCCCAGCATCGTTGTGGCCTCCTCTGGCCCCGCTCCAACAGGTCCATGTCCTTCCTCTGCTTTCAAATCTAGTGGATTTGAAATAGTTTGGGGAAAATAAAGGCATGGGATGCAAAAGAAAGCTTGGCCCAAGATTCACACCCGGCCCACCCTGCCAGCATCCACGTGGACCTGAGCGCTGGCCTCATTGCCCATGAGTAGTCCTGCTGCGGAAGCCAGTGGTGCCCACCAGGGGAGAGGTGATAAAAGCAGCCTTCTCCATGAACTTGTATTTACTCATGGCATCGGGCTGGGGAGTTGTGTAACTCCGCCAGCCTCTGCCCTGAGGCCTGCTGCTCCAGCCTCCTTTTTCAATATTTGGTTTCTTTCTACAGCTTTCTTATGATTCATGATGCCGTTCTGCTTGGAAACAAAGGCGGGAGAAGCCCACCTGTGGGGAGGCCTGACGGGGTCAGCGGGTGGCATTCGGAGCTCCCACTCGTAGCCCGCCCTTCCCTACCAACAGGATGTGCTCCTGCTTTGAAGTTTATTTGGAAAGCTTTAAAATTGCTTACTAATTGCTTTGCATAGGCCCATTGGTATACAAGGAACAGTTTGCAATGTAAATATGCTCCCTTGGTACACTGAGAATTAGATAACAAGACCAAACTCATACTTCTTGTAGGAACATAGCGTGTCACCATCGCAGCCTCTGTCCCCAGAGGCCCGGAGTTCTTCTTTTCCCTTTATTGATAGCAAGTGGTTTCTGTGCTGAAAAAATGACATGTGAAAGTGTGTACAGTTGGTGTCCCTCTGACCAGTTTTGTGTCCCATCTTTGGCACTAGCCAGAGAGCTCTTAAATACACCCAGTCCAGTCCAGCTTTGTCAGCAGATGGTTAAAATGAGTTCCCATTTCCCAACCAAAGCGTACTCAGACAGGGAAAGGAGTAACTGGCCATCGTGGAGACACGGTCCTTCCCCATTGTGTTGCAGGACCTGCCCTGTGGGTGCTGGCGCTGAAGCACAGAGCTGGGAGCCATCGCAGCATCCTCAGGAGGACAGGGAGCTCACGTAATACAAGCAGCTGTAACGGAGCCGGGTGCCAGATGGGAGAACGCCCATCAACCATAAAATGTAAGTGATTGATTGTTTCTGCAAGATAAATACATGTAGAGTTGGTTGGAGCTGGGCTGGACTAACAAGGGCATGCTGGGGCAGGGGAGGTGTGTGGAAAGGGAAATGAAAAATGACTACTACTAAGAGTGGGTGGATTTCAGAGAAGATGTGTTACTCCAGCAAAGATTCAGGCTGGGTGACATGGGATGCCAGAGAGAAAAGTGTGGAACTGTTGTCCCAGCCAGCTTTCTCCTTGTGAATATTGGCCGTGTTTAGGGCTGGTTTACCTGATCTGCATCCTCACCTCTCTGGCTGTTGCCCCATAATCTTCGTCAGCTTTTGGACCTCTGTGAAGGACTAGCAAAGATGGGAGCAAAGCCATTTGAAGCCATTTGAGGGGTCTGGAGAGTAAGTCTTATGAGGAGAGGCTGAGGGAGCTGGGGTTGTTTAGTCTGAAGAAGAGGAGGCTGAGGGGAGACCTTCTCACGCTCTATAACTACCTGAAGGGGGGGTGTAAAGAAGCGGGGGTCGGTCTCGTCTCCCAAGTCACAGGAGATAGGACAAGGGGAAATGGCCTCAAGTTGCACCAGAGGAGGTTTAGATTGGATATTAGGAAGAATTTCTTCACGGAAAAGGTTATCCAGCATTGGAATAGGCTGCCCAGGGAAGTGGTTGAGGCACCATCCTTGGAGGTGTTCAAAAGACATAGTCCTCAAGAATATGGTTTAGTGATTTATTTATTTTTTTTATTTTATTTCTTATTTATTTTTTGTCAGAGTTAGGTTGATGGTTGGACTAGATGATCTTTAAGGTCCCTTCCAACCTAAACGATTCTATGATTTTATGATTCTATGATTCTATGAAACATGGCAGCCCAGTTCTACCAACAAGTGTAGCCTTCCTTGTGACTGTGGACATAGTTCTCTTTCCTCATCCCTCATCAGCCCTGAGTGCCCCGAGACTGTGACCCAGCTGTATAGAGAGGTACTGGCTGGCAGAAGTGCTCCTTTGACACCAGTATCATGACAACGTGCCATTGACTCGAGGAGACCAGCATCAGGTCTTCAGAGAGGAGAGAACCAACCAGTTAGAGGAGGCTGGGAGACAGCAAGCGTTGATGTTTCATTCCTCTGATAACGTTGCTGTAGAACCAAGGAAGTGAACGTCACTTGCGTTCAGTCATTTGCAAATAATCGACCTAAAGTAAACCATCCCCAGTTACTTCTCCTTCAGGTGTAGGCAACTTCCAGGTCCCGGCTGGGTGGGGGATTTCCTGTCTGCGTTTAGTTTGTACCGCTTCCAAGGCTTGTGGTTTGCAGGGAGGTTCATGCCTTCCATTAACACCTGCTGGATCTTTAACTCATTTTTAATTTTACAACGTGGGGGAGTGAGTCCCGACTTCTGCAACTGGCAGAGCGCATCCTGGCAGTTAAATCTGTGTCGCCATCTCCTGCCTGCTGGGAGCCAGAGGGTTTGCTCGGTTTTGTTTCCCCAAAAATTACCTTGAGAGTATAGAAATGGAAACCGAATCGACAGAAAGAAAGGGAGCAACGCAGGAGCATACCTCTCAAGTTACCTTTGCTCATTTGCCAACAGGCAATGGAAAGCCTTGCATTCTTTCTGCAGACTCTAAAAAGCACCCTCTACTCTCCCAAATGAAAAGCAGAACCAAAAAAAAATTTAAGAAAATACTGTCTTCTGCATCAAGCTGTAAGCATGTTTTCAGCAGAGTGAAAAGACTCATAAAAACTTCATTTGGTGTTGGCCAAAACATCCTCTTTTTTCAACATTCTGGCTATTTTCACTGCAAACACATTGAAACTGAAAAAAATCTAAATGGTTCCCTTAAAAAGAAATGAAATTATATGCAAACAAAATGAAGTGAAAATGAAAAATGTCACCCCCTCCTGGTCCTTGACTCAGTCAAATCCAGGCTGTAATACTTGTTTCCTGAAAGTGTAGTTCTTTGAGTGCATAAACAATCCACCAGATTAAAATACTATTAATCCATCCTGTGGAAGTATTTAAATGTATTCTTTTCATAGTTTCATTTCAAGTTCACCACAGTCAAGATCTTTACGGTTTTGACAAATGTGAAGCCACAGGTTTCTCAGGTCACAGGGAACTTTTCACCAGAAGCTGTGGGGTTTGTGTGACCTGGGGATGTCCTGGGTGCCGTTAACCCCAGCACCGCAGCATCTCTCTTTCCAGATCGATGCTGAAGAGCAAGCCCCATCAGTACAGAGTGTCTGAGATCTTAGCATGGAAGCATCTCTGAGGCACTTGGAGGTATTTCGTTTGACCTGCAGCCACGGCAATAAATTTTAATTAGAGTCCCAGGCAGATTAAATGTACAGTTACGGATGTGTGTACTCATGCAAAATCCATCTCTGAGGTGCTGCGTTTCCATCACATGCCATAAATCCATCTCCAGGACACATTCCAGCCCTGTATCATAAATAAGCAGTTGGCATGAATTCAAATGAGGTGCTTTTTAAGCATCGCCCTTTCTTGAGCCCCATTCGAAACTTCATGTGATAATAATGATAACACAATGCTTCTACGAGGCCCCTCGTGTAAAGAGTTTTCTAATTCACGGAGAGGAACTGGAAAGCAGTAGGTGACAGCATCTTTGATGTGTAAGTCAAAGCTGCCACGTATGATTTGCTTCTGCTAAATCCAGAGCAGGCTCACTTTGGCCAATCTGCCACTTTTCAGCAGGATAAGCAAGTGAGTTTATATACACACACATGCGAGTATATATATTTAGTATAATATATATGCAATTGCTTTTGTTGGTTTTTGGAAAACTCTGAAGTCAGGTTCAGGAAAATATGTGCCCATTTACGTTTCCTCACTGATGTGTGGCTCTAAAGTTGTGGCTTTTCAGTGTTGACAGCCCTCCCCGCAGCAGAGCACAGCCCAGACACAGCGCAACTCCCCATGGACCAGAAGCAGAGGGAGCTGTGAGCCATCATGGTCTCTACAGCTGTCAGTTCTGCGGCGCCCAGGAGCCTGAGCGCTTTGGGGAAAAGAGCAGCCATGCCATAGGAAGGCAGAGCTGCCTCTTGTACTCCCACCCTGTGCTCTCCTGTCGGCACGGGGTGTGCAGGATGCTGGTACGGAGCCATACAACCTGTGAGTCTTTGTTCTGCAGTGGCTGGAAGTTTCTAAAGAAATCCTCCACCCTTTAGGGCTGGGGCCGTGGGAGCAGAGTTGAGTCAAAGGCTGAGGTCTGCGTGGCATGGGAAGGATGTCTGGGTGCTGTACGTGCCCGGTTCAGGAAAAGGCAGCAGGAGGGCTGGGATCAGCATGGGCTTCACACAAACCGAGTGGCTCCCCCCTGCCCATGGCGATGGGACAAAACCCAGCCCCGCACAAAACAAACACCGTGGCGGAAGCTGTGATTTTGCAGAATGCCTCCCGCTGCCAAGATCTGACAGGAGGTTGCTCACCGGTTACTCAGTAGACAGAGCTTGCCTTTGCCCGCTTGGTCTTCTGCCAAGCACGGCCCGGCACTGGCTGCTGCCCATTGCTCCGACACGCCGACTGTCTTCCGAGCTGTTACAAGAACCCGGCTTGCGTGGGGCCAGCTCCTTCCTCCCTAATTTGCCTCCTGCTTTGATCCAGAAAGCACTGAGCAAGCAGGACCTCTCCTGTTCTCCTCTTGCCCAGCAGAGGAATTGGAGGCGCTGGGCAGCCAGGGGCCAGCACAGGCCACATGAGTGACATTGTCTTTAGGCACAACCGCAACCCCATCATGGACCTGTTGGAGTGAGCCCAGAGGAGGCCACAGAGATGCTGGGAGGGCTGGAGCCCCTCTGCTGTGAGGACAGGCTGAGGGAGTTGGGGGGTTCAGCCTGGAGAAGAGAAGGCTCCACAGAGACCTTGGAGCCCCTTCCAGTCCCTCAAGGGGCTCCAGGAAAGCTGGGGAGGGACTCTGGATGAGGGAGGGGAGCCCTAGGAGGAGGGGGAAGGGTTTGACGCTGAAAGAGGGGAGATGGAGCTGAGATGTGGGGAAGAACTTCTTTGGTGTGAGGGTGGTGAGAGCCTGGCCCAGGTTGCCCAGAGAAGCTGTGGCTGCCCCATCCCTGGAGGGGTTCAAGGCCAGGTTGAGCCCGAACCATTCTATGGTTTCTGTCCCCATTAAGGTGGCTTTTCCATCACACCAGCAACCATCTCTCTTTTGCTCCCTCTTGTTATTTGGACAAAGATCAGGGAAATTAAGGTTTCAAACTGCTTTGCTCTGCACTTGCCTGTGCCCAAGGGAACTGGACATAAGCAATTAGAAGCACATCTTCACCAGCATCCCCTCAGGAAAGAGGTGTGGCTTTCCTCTGCTGGCAGAGAGAGCTGGGTGCATGGGTGGCTTCGGCAGAAAGCAGGGATCCTGGTCTCATGTTGATTTATATCTGCTGTCAGTCCTGTCATCTCCCCAGAGATGGAAATAACGTGCTACATTGTCGATCCTGTTGCCCTGACACTTCATTTTGGAGATTCTTCAAGGAAATACTGTAGCAAATCTGCAAGTAATAGGTCATTCCTGAAACAGCAGGTACCTGGAAGCAACTGTTTCGACTAATGTCCTGTTGCATACCATGAAGCAACAGGGAAGGGAGAATAACTGTCACGTTATCTGCTTAATCAGAAGTCAGCACAAACCTCTGATGAGGAGCTGGGAGCGTCACCAGGAACATTCAAACAGGAGTTGAAGGATGAAGAAAAATACTGCATAGCCAGCCCCATTGTCAAAGCTACATTTCAAGGGTAAAAGCAGAAATAGGGGGGGAATTTCTCACTTGGTCTTTTCTGCTGTCTGCTGAGGTCAGAGCAGGAGGTTTCCAGAGCAAAGGGCAGATGTGACTCAAGCGTATATGAAACTTCACCAGGAAATGGTCTCAAGTAATCACATCAGAGCACTTCACCCACAGCGCCAGGCCCCACTCAGACGCTTGCACGCTCTGTGTCTTCAGATGGCCACCTCTGTGATTTGTGAGGATGATGCAACCAGCCCAAGAGTGCACATCTAGGGCATAGCTTTGGGCAAAGGGCATCTTTGCAAAGGTGTCTGACATAGCTGCCGTAAGTCCAGTCACCTCTGTGGACTTGCAGAGCACACAATAATCAAGCTCAAGTTGTGACACTTCTTGTCCTTGGGATAGCCCTTCAAGGCCACCAAACTCAGCCATAGCCAGAAAAACATGGTTTATCTTCAAAGCACGCCAAAGAAAGAGCTGTCTGCAGTGTATTCAACGGGAGTGGTGGCAGAGATGCCACCAACGCAACCCGCAGCTGAGCAGGGCAAAGCATGGTCTGCTGAGAGCTGGGGATGACAGTCCTCGGGGGCCTCGTTTGCCCCAGTCCCCTCTGGACGTGCACTCACATGAGAGGCAAACAGGCAGCCACAGGGACTGGAAATCCCAGGGAGAAGATGCCTCTAGGTCTCATCTTGGATTAAGAATAATGTGTTGGAAATATCATCGGGAATAAAGGCATAATCTCCCTGCTGAAAACTTCTAGCCTCTAGATGAAAGGTACTTGTTATCCCTTTCCTACAACAGGGCAGAAAACAGGGGACAGAAGCAGCGGTTCTTCTGGGTCTGTAGTGGTTGCAGGAGGAAGGCAGACCTGCTTGGGATGCCCAGAAAGTGCCAAAACTGCCAGCGAGTCAAGCCCCTCAGACCCCAGTCCAAGCCCCATTAGTTCTGGCACAGCAGCTGGTCCTGCGGCCTCAGCTCCATGGGTTTAGAAATTCTTTGAAAAGCAGGCAAACTGGGCCCTGCCGGTCGGGGGGGTGAGTAATCCCCCCGCAGCTGAGCTGCTCGGCGTGGAAGCGTGTATCAGTTGCCCAACCATCACCCCTTTCCTTCCCATTCAAGTACATAGCGTGCAAGATAAAATCAGCCCCAGACAGCTTATGACAAAGGTTGAGTGTAGGTGTCTGAGAGATTTAAAAAAAATAATAACAATAGAGAAAGTTTGTTCTTCTCCAAGCGGATTTCCTGGAGTGATGAGTGAGTCTGGCGTGGTTTTGCTCTACCTTTGGCATGTGCCTGCACCTCTAGGGGGGCTGAGACAACCTTGGCCCTTTCTGCTGAGAAAGGAGCAGTTGCCGTTTACCTGGGAAAATGTTTTTCTCACCAACGGATGTTTGGGAAAACAGCTTCCCCGAAAAGAAAGCAAAACTCAACCCTCCCTACAAATAAACAACTTGTTGCATTTAAACCTTTCGGACAGTCCGTTCCGGTTCCTGGAGTTCATGTGAGCAGAGAGAGACATTGACACAGTTTGCACTGGAAAATGTGGAAGAGTTAGCATTGGTCTTATTTCCAGATATTATTTTTTTCCATTTTGTGCTTTAAAACAGCTTAGAAACGTTTAACAGGATATCTCAAACACTTCTGCCTGCCACTCATGCCCTGTGTGATCTCAAGCGTGCTGATATTTCCGGTCAGATAAAGCTTTTCATTCAAGCTGAGTGATTTTTTTACTAACTCCTTGATTTACTGAGACATAAGCAAGCGAGCAGCCCTCCAGTCACCCTCCAGTCAACTCAGGAGCAGCAATTTCACAAAGAGGAGAGAATGGGAGGGCAGGACAGAGGGGTCTGCCTTCCCAGCTGCATCTCCCAGGAGCCCCACAGCCAGAGATGTTGGCTCCATATCCACAGACATCTAACAGGCATTGCTGAGGTCTGAAAATGCCCAGGAAAGGAACTTTCTTGGAGATTGAGGCAAATCAAGGTGCTCACCTGTGGAGGTCGCACAGTGGATCATTGGCAAAACAGGTCTTTTGGCTTGGCCCAGTACTCTCCCTCATAGACCTTGTTGCTTCTCCATCCAGGAGTGGAAAGACAGGCCTTTGGGTTTCCAGGTGTGTCACCGCAACACTCAATGGGAGTTTGGAACAGTAGTTGCGGGGGCAACACACACCCTGCAGCTCAAACCCAAGCCTCAGCTCCATTTCGAGCTCTTCTTTCACATAAATTTATGTCCTCAAACTGTGCCGGCCACTAAAGCTATTTTAGGTTGAGAATTACTAGACTTAGGGAGCAGGAGAGCAAGTTATATTATGGCTGTTTGCCCTACAGCTCTGTTTAAAACTAAAAGCAACCATCTAGTTGGCTTGGAAACCCTTCCATTCCTGTCCCCTCCGCGTGCGTTTCCAGTCATGGCTCAGGGCTGCTCTGGCTGGGTTAATTTCTGCTTCATTTCAGAAAGCGTAGTCAGTTAGAAGAGGCTTAACTGAAGAGTAAAATTACTGAAAAGAGAACTGTTGTACCTCAGAGCAGGGCACTGGCCGTGCCTGCGTGTGAGCACCATGACCTCTGGTGGCCACACTGGAGCTGGCGGCAAAGGGCTCCCCAGGGCCACTGCGGTAGGACCAGATGGCTACGGAGACGTGCCTAAGGATAACGAAGGTCTAACTAATTACCTCGGCAGCTTTCTCCCACCCAGCAGAAGTACACCCCACAGAGGGAGCCCGTAGAGTTTGAGATGCGAGCATGGAGCAACCTGGCCCTTCCTCCACAGAGGCAGCAGAGATCCTACCATTCTGCACCTATTTGGTGTCTTAAGCTGCAAAAAGCAGCTCTGTGGACCCTTTGTTCAACTCTGCACTTTATTCTGGAAGAGGAATAGACAGGACAGGCTAAAACTTGGGGTAAGTCAGGTACAGAATGAGTAAGATGGGTCTTTCAGGTAACATCCCTGGAAACCTGTTCAGGTACAGGCAGCAGATCTGTCCCCGGGGGGAGAAGCAGCTGATGGGGAGTCCACGAAGCAAATTTAGATTCATGCAAGTACTCGCAAGGCTTCTCCTTGGACTTGTGCACTTCCCCAAGTTGGCTCCTGCCCTGTTGGAAATCTGGGGCCAGCATGATTGAGAAGTGCATAAGCACCAGCTCCCTCTTTGGCTCCAACGCGGTCTGAATGGGGGGCCAAGAAGCCAAAGAGCAAGGTGGTTCCCTGTTGTGGATTCAGAACTCTCCTTTCTTGGGCTCCCCACATGGAAGACAGGGTGTTTAGAAATCCCTGTCCTGCACCAGACAATTCAGGAGCCATCAGGGAAGCTCTGGGAACCCCCCATTGCTGGTGAAACTTCGGTGAGCGCCTTCTGGCCCTCTGGACTTAGGGCTTCATTTTCTTGGTGACACTCCCAGGGACTTGCATTAAAGCCAGCCTTCTTCTTCTTCCCCTGCCGAGATGGAGAGGCAGCAACAGAAGAGTCAGAAGTGGTTTGTCCCAGTAGCGTGGGCCTGATTTTTGTGCCCCATGTGCTCGGTGTCAGCCCTGTGAGCTGGGAAGCCCCTCTCCCACCCAGCCCAGCACGTAGGCTCAGCACCCCAGATCGGTAAGGAAATAGATGTGGATCTGTCTGTGTCTGCAGACACGGCTGGGGGGAATCTCACCCACAGTCAGGGCTCGTTCATTTTTGTAGGTGCTGAGCTCGGCCATGGCTTGCTCTCACAGGGTCAGCCCACGGCCCCTCTGTAACACTGACCCCAGACATGCTTTCTCAAGGATCTCCCCGTCCCTAAACCCAACGGCTCTTCTTGACCCCCACCAATATCTCCCTCCAATCGAGCAGCCTGTCTGCCCTGTGATTTATGATACCGCTTCTGGTGAAACATGTGCTGCCTGCAGGCAACCCTTGATGGCCACCGACTGTCCCCTCTTCACCCAGCAGTGATATTCTCAGCTTCAAGGCACAACACTGTGCACCAACGGCACTTTCAGCCTTGGCCTAACCTTCACATTAATTAGCCCCAGGATCTGAGTCTGTTCCACCACAGTTTGCTCCCAGTAGAATGTACTTGATCAAGAACAGCGTCATAAAGTTATTGGTTTCAAGTGGCAGGAAGTGATCACAAGGCTGGCCCAGACCCATTTCTTGTTTCTGAAATGTCATTTCAAATAAGCGTCACATTCTGCTCCTGCTTTGTGGAGCAAAGGAGTTGGACATGTACAGAAAAACCCACAGCCTTCACAGCAGGGCTGTGCAATTAGGTAATTACAAACTGCTCTCTGCTATCTAGTGACATAGAGCCACCACTTGCCTCCACAGAGAGGGCTCCTGGTAAGGGAATCCCACCTTAAACACCAGTTCAGAGGCATAGTGAGCAAATAGACACTGTGTTTCACTTCTCTTTTCACAATGGGGTTGTGCTACAGAAGAAAAGCACAGAACTTGGCCAACAGGGACTTCACTCTTGTTTGATGGAAATTATTCTCTAGCAACTGCTGCCCTTTTGCTCATGAATGGACGAGGCTGGGGTAGCCCAGTCAGCTGTTTATTTAAAGTGCAGATCCCGTTTGGTGAGCACTTGGGCACTCGGGGGCAGGAGAAAAGGTCCTGATTCTCCTCCAGTGTCTCTTGGGGCTGAGGGAGGAACCACCCTGTGGGACGATGGCAAACCGTGCTGATGGGATGGAGGGGTTCAGCGAGCGAGGCGGCCGGGGCAGTGCAGAAAGGTTAAAAATCCTCTCGATGGGAGGGAAAACGACGCTGGAGGTGGTATGGAGGCATCCAAACCCTCGCAAGAGATGTTTGGCAGCATTGAGTCCTGCTCACAGCTGGCCAAAGGGCATTGGTGAGCAGCTGTGTCTCATCTTCCAATTTTATTTCCTAGGGAGAACTTCACACAAATGAAGAGTTTCGGCAATTTTTGAGCTTGCAGAAGACGGACGGTAGGCAGGGGCTGTGTAACACAGGTAAGGCGGCTTTTGTTTCCCCAAATTCCATACTTTGCTAACAACTGATCCAGAAAATGGAGTAGCAACTGTTAAGTACAAAGACTTCCCACGTTCAGACGAGGCAGTGCCGGGCCTTTCCTGAAAACCCTTGCACTGATGGGGTGTCTGTGAAGGGACCCGCTCTGCCTGGTCCGGACGTGGCACAAACACCAGCTCTGGGCTCCAGGTGGGTTACAGCCTTCTACTGTTAGCATGCAATAATTAGAATTACTTGTTTGCTCTTCACTCTGGCACTCTCTGCAGCTCAGCACCTCTCGGCTGTTTATCAGCATGTGCAACAAGCGAGCTAGCAATCCGTGATGGATTTACCTCCTCACTGCTTTGACAAAGACACCACGTGGAAAGGATCCAAACCCTGTGCAGAGTGAGGAGAAACACCCCATGTTCACGATGTCCCAGTCGTGATGGGACACGAAAAGATTCCAAGGAATTAAGAATAAATCTAATTTTCATGACACAGCCAAGAATGCTCAGTCAAGTGAATACCTTCTGGGCAGAGGCCACCCATTTAACAATAATACAGTTATAATCCAGACACGTCTGCTACCAGCAGGAAGATGCACCACTGGGATGGTGCAATAAAATCATCAACAAAACAGGTTTTCTAATTGGGAAAAGGGCTTTGAACAGGCTTCTTCAAAACCTGTTTGTAACCAGTTCGTCTGTCTCCTGAACTTCCTACCCCACCTAGTTATCTTTTCCGTCTTTTTTTTGCAATTTCAAACATTCTGAAGTTGCATCCAAAAGGAAGAAGTTCCCAAGCATCACACTGCAGCGAAGGGCAACAGCAAAATGCTGTGGCGTGCCATGTTTCAGGAGAGACTCCGTTGTCCAGGGCAGGTTGCCGGATGCTCCTGATCAAGATCAGGCCAGACCATCGCTCACGCGCCTTGTGCTTTCACATACCCAGTCTGTCTTTATGCTTATTTTTTCAGGTGGTTCTGTCTCATCAGTGTAAGGAAAAGTTTCGTTTATCTTCCCTTATCTTCCTTTCTCTATTCCCCTTCTCTCCGAGGGCATAATCACGTACCAAAGAACAACTTACACAAATATCTATTTATTTCTGCCCACAGCATTTTTGGAGACCTCGCCAAAAGGCACCCAGAAGACAATAAAACAAGCTGGAGCAATGTAAAAGGTGAGTAGACTAGAGAAAGAGCCTGCAAGGTCACAGATCACCTGGTGGGACAGGGGGAGGGAAGAGCAGAAGGCCCTGCTGGCCCAGCTCTCTAGGCCACCTCAGCTTTCCAGGTTCTCCAAACGTGCCAAAGCCACCAGGCTCCCTGACACCACTCCCTCTCCCCTTTCCTCTCCTGAAGGATCCAACACTTGCAAAGAAAAGCATGGCTTCACAGCACAGCTGGCAGTGACAGGGAAAGAGGCTCAAGCAGATATAAAGAAGTAGGTCTGCCTTGTCTAAGCAGGGGTAGGACAAACTGTCACCAACTCTCCAGAGGGGTACCACTGCCACCAGCAAACGGCAGTGCCAACACTCACAGGACACCTGGGGACTGAAGCTGTCACTTCTGCCAAGGGTAATGAAAAAAGACTCTTAAGTCCATTAAAACTGGCTTCCTAAGACATGCAGAAAGGAGCTCCCATTGCTTGAGGTTGCACCAGTGACCAAATCACTCGGTGCCAATTTTAACTCCTTAAAAGTGAGCATGCCCTTCTCTCTTAAAGTGCCACTCCTCTCTTAAAGTGCCGTTCATAATGGCACATGGGGACAGTTACAGGCCCAGCAAGCCCAGTTGTAGCTTTGGCTCCATCAAAGCACCTCTCAGTGAGCTCTAGGAACCTGCAAGTTCAGCTCTAGATTGGAGTAAAAATCTCACTGCAGTTCTTACCAACACCATTGATGTAAGAGACATGGGAAGTAGCAGAACTCCATCCCCAGGCTAACGACCAGCTAATCTAATTGTGTTCCAACCACACTGGAATAAAGTCTCACTTAATAGGCCTTTGTCTCTGGTCAGGAGAGACAGGGGATGGAAGCACACACAGCAGTAAACAAGACCAAAACTATCTAAGTAAGTGCAGTGAAAGCAGAAACAAAGGCACCCATGGCTTCCAACAGCCAATAGTTTAGTTTAAAGCTTGCAGAAGTCATCGTGATGTCAAATTCAATTTAGGCAAGTCTAATCTAATGTGAGCATTAGACTTCCTGACAGCTAAAATCATCTAGATTAAATATAACCTGGTCTGGTGGGAGGTGTCCCTGCCCATGGCAGGGGGGTTGGAACTCGATGATCTTTAAGGTCCCTTCCAACTCTAACCATTCTGTGATAGTATAGAAAACCCATACCATAATGTCGAGGATGGAGTGCAAGCATGGAGCTTATTGAAACTACTCCTCCCAACAATCTCATGTTAAACACACACTGGGTCTTATGAGGTGACTTCAAAAAAGTCTTTCCTCCCTAATCTTCCTCAAATTATCATTTGATTAAGGAGTGATTTTATTTTCTTTTTTTAAAAAAAGCAGGTTCTGGGTTCGATATTGTTGAAAAATGCAAAAACTGCGCCAGCACCCCTGTGTACTCACATGGTGTTATTATTACTTTCCTCTGCCTGGTTTTAGACAATTTTACATGTATATTACAATATATGTTATTAAAGCAGGACAAGATAATTAAATGAATGAGTACTAAGTCGAAATACCTATTTTTATTACCAAACAATGAAACTGATGCATTTACTGTATTCATTTTTTTTCTTTTAAAATCTTATCTTTTATTCACTAGTCAAGAGCCAATAAGTTATAGAAATCATAGTAGTTTTCATTTCCTTACTGAAGTAGTCAACAAGATTTTTTACGTATTTTTATGCTGACTCGGTAGCACGTTGTATCTTTAGAAAGAGTGTATTGGTCTTGGTCTTTCCACAGAGATTCTTCTCAGGAATGCTACCTTTCTTGCGCAGGTTTCCATGAAACCTCTTCCCCGTTATCCGCATGGCACTGGGGTTCCCCGGGAGGTTCCGGATGCAGCCGTTCCAGGGGTGAAGGCACTCGAGGCTGGGCAGGTCCATCCGCACCCAGAGAACCAGCCCAGGAGGCCGGCCCAGTGGCCACCGCACGCCACAGCCACCCCAGCCCTTCCACCTCGCCCCTGCTCCTGAAGGAAGCCACGAATTACACTGAAGCTCCGTGCTGAAGGCAGGGGCAATGATTCCATTGGAGAGATGCTAAACCAAATACTTTTGTATTTAATTACGTTAAGAGATCCAGAAGGTTAAAACCATAAGCAAATGCACAGAACTTCTGTCAATGACAATGAGCCGAGGCAGCAACATCGTCATTCCCATGCTTTAAACCGTGTCTAAAGCAACTTCTAAACAAGTACAATTTGGGATACTCATGTAGAACTTAAACAGTGATTTTTGTTTGCTTCACCTAGTATGAAGGGTTTTCAAACACTTCAGTAACTTACAACTAGTCCCACGGTTACCGTTTTCCCATCTGCTTCTCGAAGCAGATGTTTTGCTTTGTATACCAGTAATAGATTTTTTCCCCCAATAACAATGCAATCTAGTTGTCATGGTAACACACAAAAGCATTCTAGTCTTGCTCCTCTTCGTCCCCATCCTCATCTTCATCCCCTTGATCTCCAGATTCAATATCATCTTCATCTTCAACCTGAAATGAAGACAGATCTGCCGTGAGCAGTAACATCCCTTACTCCCATCCAACCTTCTGAAGGCAACACCAGTGCTGAGGGAGTGGAAATCAGCCTGAAGCTAACCTCAAATTATCAAGCTGTATCCATTAGAACTTAATAAAGGCAACTGCTGTCACGTCACACAGTTTCTACCTTGGCTGCTAAGGATGGCTGACTCCAGCACCACCCGTTCTGCCCAGTACATCCCAGTAAGGAACTCCACACGCACTTTTGTTTCTCATACAGTTGTGTCAACCAAACCCCACATTCTTCACCGAATAGGCTGAGGAGGAAAATATGTCTGTCCAGGGCTTTGCGAAGCCAGGAGTGAAGCTGCTGGAGTTTTCTAGGGTACTCTCTCCCTGTCTAGGTGATTTTCAAGTCAGACTGACAGATTCCTTGGCTACACTTCCCGGATCTGCACTCCCTACAAATACTTCTCAGTCCAAGAGAACCCATCACGGACTCTTTAAAAGCCTATTCCTGCAGCTGAGGCTAAACCAGATGACTGCTAACGACAAAAATCTAATCTTCCTTTAAGAAGGATTGCATGAATGACAGAGTGATTTTCTCCTGACAGGAGAGGCAGGCTGTAGCCTGGAGTTCAGCCACACTAACTGTGGAACCACAGCTGGTTACATCCACCTTAGGTCACACCTCCAGCTGCCAGTCACAAGGACTCTTCAAAGAAACTGCCCAGAAGAGGAGGTTCCCAGACACTGCCCTGACAGTTTGCGGCACTGCTTAAGAAACAACGACGCCTCACCAGACACACTGGGTCAAGCACTGCCATCCCCATTGCTCAGGCCTGTGAACTCACTTGAACCGTTGTTTTGCTTACCGGGACACCCAGATCCTTCAATTTGATCTTCAGCGCTGATAGTTTCTGATCCTGGTCAGCCAAAAGCACCAGAAGGTCATCCTGTTCTTTCTTTGATTCTGCAACTTCTTGCTGAAGCTTGCTTTTCTCATCTTGTAAGATAGCAACCGTACTGCTGGATGAATCCAGGTGCTGTTTTAGGGATTCTTTTTCCTCGGAAAGGGCTTTGACTTCACTCTGGCAAGAGGAAAAATCCCACTCCAGGTTACACCATAAGCACAGGAACAGCTGAAGCCTTGTTTCCTCCAGAAGTATTCCATAACTCCCTGTAACAGCTCCAGCCCCACCGAGTGCCCTGTGGCCTTGCTCCCACTCACGTCCGTACCCAAACTCCCCTTACTGCCCGCAGGAGGAGGGCAGGTAGAAGGGTTTGGTGTTCACCCGCTACCAACCTTCAGTTCCTTTATTTCTTGCTCAAGCCGTCCCTCCAATTCCGAGCTGTTCGCTCCCACCACACCGCTGTCTCCTAACGCGGGGTCTGCACCTACATTCTGGGGACAGGGAACTCAGCATCAGAGCACTGAACGCCTCCCACACAAAGCCAGCAAGTCAAGACGTCACACAGTCCGTTGTGGAATTTAAAAAGCATTATTTTCTTCTCACAGCACAGCCAAGGTGGGGCGGGTGGATACAGCCTGCACTGCAAGGCATCAGGACACAGACCTGAGCTTCCCAGGGTCTCAATACACACACGCACACACGAAGGAGAACGCAAGGTGCAGCCCTTATTTCATACAAATTGCACTCCAAAAAGACTGTTTGTTTTTTCCTAGGCAGACCCTGTCTATTTCAGGTCATCAGCCTTCACTCAGATGCTTCTGAAGTGCCACAGATTCTTTTTTAATTCAGCTAAATACCTGAATCTTTGGATATGACAACTAAAAATAGCAACAGTTTAGTCTCAGCCAGCCCTACCCAAAGTAGAGACGTAGTTTAGTAACGTGGGGGTTCTTTTCTATGGTTTTCTTTTGGTCTTTTGTCAGAGTTGATGGTTGGACTAGATGATCTTAAAGGTCCCTTCCAAGCTGGACAATTCTATGATTCTACGATAAAGTTGTTATTTCCCAAATGTGGCAGCTGCCTTTCAGCCAGAACTGCAACCCGGCATGAACTCAGGACAGTTCCTTCTGCAGTTCCACCACGGGGAGGCCAGAGCTCTAGGGCAGGTCTGTAGGATGGCGGCGGGGTGGCAGGGGGTAACGTGCCTCTGCCTCACAAGCACCCCTGGCCAACACTTGTGCAGCGGCATCTTCTGTCAGAGCAGCTGGAGCTCTGGGAGTGTTAAAAACCTTCTTCTCTCAGAGGAGCTGTACGTTAAATTAATCACTCGGTATCTTCCCTGCACGAGTCCCCTTTCTCACAATACTGACATTAGCATTTGGTGCACAAATCAGCCAGAAGCAAGAGTTTAAGCGAGTCCAGTTACCACAGAGCAGCTGCCCCGGTTTTATTTTAGCCGAGTTCCCAGGCAGGAGCTCCCCTCCTGCTGCCTGAGCTCCAACCAACACATACTGCCACCATTCCAATTGCTCCTGCAGCGTTATCTGTTACAGCTCAGCTGTGGAAACATCTCTAACATTTTCATGCAACTCGTCATTTAAGTTCTCCAGCTTAACGTTCACTTTTTAATGCCGTTAGCTAGTTTTGAGGACACAATTGCATTTATTTAGCTATTCTATAAGGCTCTGTTGGCTAATCTTTTCAAGACACAGCTAAAAAAAGCTCTGGGGCATTTGGAGGTCTGCACAGCCAGATGCACCTACCATTTCCCATTCCACTGTACCTCAACTGTCTAAAGAGTATCCTCGACTGCTTGTCAGAATAACGATCCCTCTCATGTACCTGCTATCATGTATTTGTGTCTCAAGAGATTATCTCCTTTGGTTAGGGTGCAAGCTCAGAACACTGATTAGCTGGTATTCCTTAGTTTAAAAATACCAAGGACCAGCAGCCTCACGGAGCACTGGCTGGGCTGGAAGTCCCCTCCTTCCTCAGGAAAGATTTGTCTAGGGAACCCACTCTATTTAAAACGCTGCTGGAGTCACTTGTGGATGTGTATTCTTAAAACATGCTTGGTTTAGGACAACAGCTACAGACAGTATAAGCAGGAAAGCAAAGTCTTCAAGATTTAGTCCCCAAAGAAAAAATAGGGAACGTTTTCACTGGTACAATTACCTGTAGCTTTTGATTCTCCGTCTGAAGCTTCGAGATTTCTGCAGCCTGTAGTTGTACCTGAGTCCTGAGCATTTCTAATTCCTTTGGGAAACAAAAACAAACATACTTTTAGGATAATTTGACAAAGCAAGGTTCACATTACATTTTTCTTTAATTAAACGCTTCCAGACTAACTGCCTCACACTAGCAGACGTGAGAGGAAAGCTGTGTGTGTCTCAGCGAGAGCACAGCAACCATTTCTCTAAAACACAAAACCGGTCAGCAACATGCACTCTTTTCAGCCCTGCTCTGAGGAAATCTTTTCTGTGGAATTGCCCAACCTGTCCCAGCCCCAGTGGTGTTCATGACGGTGTTCCACACGCTGGCATCCCATTAGCATCCTCTACACAGCACCATTCCTGCTGCAGGAGCCCAGTATGACTTAAATTAATCCAGGCGTTAGTTCTCTAATCAAAGAAACTCTGCTAGGTGTTTTTTGAGCAACAGCTACCTTCAATTACAGAATCTGCAGATATTTAAACACTTAACTCCATGCTGTACATCTAACACCTGGAAGCTTTCCTATCAACATTTAGAGATATATTTTGCAGTGGATAAACAGATTTTGGAAGTCTGATGAGACAACTGAAGGATATCCTCCTGGCTCGAGCTTGCTCAGCAAAAAAAAAAAACACGATTCATTTTTGGATACGTGATCTTGATGCTCCAAGATGAGTACCAGCACCCCATAAAGGTACACCATTAAAAACATCAACATGCTCAGGAATCAGTGCTCCTCCTGAGGTTGGACAAAGCTCCCATCCCATCCCAAGCTACCGCTGCTCACCACAGCTTTGCTGAAATACCCCAAATTCACCTTCTGTAGTTCATTATTGTGCTCCAAGCTGCCAGATTTGCTGGTCTGTGAAGATTGCTCTGTTGTTCCCATTTCCAACTGTGAAGACTTCTGTAACAGCAACAGGAAAATCAGCCTTAGAACTAGACAGGCTAAATATAGTCACGTTGCCAGAACACAGAGCAAACACAAGCACACACAAGCATGTGTGCTTGCACGACCAATGGTCCCAGTTGCCTGACTGCCACCGTCCTGAGCACTTACACAGCTTACAGCTAATTACATTGAGAACAGGAACTGGAAGCTGCACTGAGTTCTGCTGAGACGATTAACACTTACCAATTTTTCAATCACAGAATCCTTTTCCCTTAACTGCCCTTGCAGCACTTCATGCTTGCTTTTCCATTCTTCCAACTCCTCTTTCAGTTTGCTCACTTCTTCAACCTGAATGCCATTCATCTGAAAGGTATCACTGTGGGAATTATGGTGCTGAGTGTCCTTTCCTAAAAGACACAATTTATAACAACAGTCATAAAAACCCAACATTCATTCTGAAGGCAGCTTCGAACACACCAGTTACAGTATTCACTGCCTGTCCTCCTCCGGCCCCGCAGGGCAATACAGGCCATTCTAACTCAATAACCAAAGCAGAACATTTAAGAATTCTCTGTCAAAAGCTGAATAAAGAGCCCAAGCACAAAGCAAGAACAAATTATACTTCGTTCCCATTTTCAGGCTGTCCCCTCAGTTCTCACTGTGCTTTATTCTGTAAGCTTGAAAGCACTTAAAGCAAAACCTCATATTTTTAGATAACGAAGCAAAATCCGATGCTTAATCAGTATTGTTTGCAATGCTCAACGTCAACTTGAAAAAAAGTGTATTTTATCTCTACAGGAAGTTTTGCTGTGCTGTGGAACACACAACAGCATGCTGGAAGGGAGAAAAGCCTGGCTGCTGGAGCTGTTCTGTAACTCGCTGTAAAGTCACACAATTTGCACTAGTAAGTTTATTTTTTAT
This sequence comes from Arenaria interpres, assembly GCA_013399435.1. Classification (NCBI taxonomy): domain Eukaryota; kingdom Metazoa; phylum Chordata; class Aves; order Charadriiformes; family Scolopacidae; genus Arenaria; species Arenaria interpres. Next base: position 113,527 of record VXAK01006555.1, on the reverse strand, counting down.
TGTTCTTTCTGAACCTACCCAGCTGTACTTTAAGGAGATTATATTGGTCCTTATGCTGCTGGATCTGTGACACTTGCTGTGTAACTGTTGCTTGGAGCTGTTCGTTTTGAGATGTTAAAGTGTTAACTCGCTGTTTTAATTCTTCAAGCTCCTGGTCCTGTGAGAGGCAGGGGGAAAAAAAAAAAGGCACTTAAGTAATACCGCTTTTGAACACAATACTGTCAGGAGGGCAGATAGAGACAGACAGACCAACCTCAACTGCACCATTCCACGGTCCCGGGTGGTGACACTGTCAGTGCTACCTGTGACAGAGGAGCAGAAAAGCCCTACACAAACCTAGACAGCTATTCCTAGGAAACGTGCCCCTTAATTCCACATATACCTCTATATTCCGTGTCCATTCCAGATCCCTGAACTGGAAACACCCGCTTCAGTTCCCCATTAGCTGTTTAAGTTAATTAGCTTTGCTCCTCTACTTCTCAATCTAAACTGTGGCAAGAAGTGAACTACCCTTGGGGAAAAAAAAGCTGAGAGTCCAAGCACAGGAGGTTTGCCCAAACTTCACTGCCCAACCTCATCTCTTCTCTCAGCCACATGTCACCTGTCAGCTTGTCAAAGGTGAGAGCACTGAACTCACAATTACATCTCTCTGCCAAGGGCTGCGAGATCTCTCCAGTTACTCATTTGAAAAGAAACACTTGGACACAGGCAAGCGCAGACGTACCCGGGAAAAGCATTAAACTTAACCAATGTTCTAAACACCAGCATTTCAGTTAAACCAGAACTTGGCTGAAGTGTTTTTAGAAGTGTTTCTCCGTTCCTTGTTACTTGTTTTGGAACAGGGGTATCATACTGCACTGCAGTGCCTCCGAAAGCCAGAACCAACAGCTTCTGGAGACACAGCATAGCCTAACTCCCTCTTACCTGCTCCCTGATGACTTTCTTGTAGTGAGTCACAATGTTGTCGTGCTGTTCCAACGTCTTCTTCACCTCCTCCTCCTTTTTATCTTCCTCACTGGACTTGTAAATAGCTTTACTTATGACACCTGTCAAAAACAGGAAAGCCCAGTTCACACATCTCTTGTCCTCAAAACAGTCTCACAGCCTCACCGAGTTTAACTCTGTTCGTGGCATTAGAAACTCAACCTGCACTTTAAAAAAAAAGCTATTGTCACAAACAGGTTTAAGAAAATAGGAAACAGCAACCTTTTTATAGCAAGGTTTACACACGTACTGCTTTACACAGGTTTAGAAGAGCAAATGGCTGTTTTGAGTCCTTCCCATCAGAAAAGGTGTGTTTGACTTGCATTATGGCTCCGCTACAACTGATGCCCAAGCGGTCGTGCAGGTAACTGAAAAACACAGGACTACAAGGGCAACCTGCAGATGAGAGATGACTGGGCAAAATGCAAATGGGCAAAACCATCCTCACTGGTGGTGCTTCAAGGGGTTTTCCTTCTCTAGACTGATTTAAGTTGGGCAACATTAACGGGACATTAGTTAGATGTGCAGGATGATGACAACCTGTCTCTTTTGTGAAGGACAGAAAGTCCTATCATTTTCTAACAAGCCAGGAAATTCAGCATTCATCATTTTTCTTAGTAAGTTAGAATCAGTTAGAAACAGCAACTATCTAGATCGTCCACTTCCACAAATCAAACTTCTATGACCATGGTAAGTGCTCGGTACTTCATCTCAGTGTGAGCACAGGGAAATGCTCCTCTTGGCCAGTGTGGTAACTCAGAAGAATCATTTCACCTAAATATATGATCAGGTTATCCAGTTCGTAGTATCAGAGTATCTTTACTAAATACTTGAACTGTGAGCTTAGGTATATGATTACCTGCAGATATTACTGTAACATGGTGTTCAGAATACTCCGTTTTGTTACCATCACACCACTTTGAAGAGGGTTACATTCACGACATTTGGTAGTTCAGTCACCAGTTCATCACAAAAACTAAAGAAATGAAGACAGCATCTCACCTTCCAGCTCCTTCACCAGCTTGGTAAATTCATGATCAAACATCATGTGGTCTGGGCTAGAAAAACTAGGCTGTGGTTTCTGAGCAGCTCTGGAATAGAGTTCATGTTTGCTAATGAAGCCCAGCTTCTCAATGAAGTTCTCCCTGCCAATCCTCTTCTCAATCAGCTGTTTCAGCTTCTCTCTGAAAGGCAGAGACAAATCAATCACAGCACAACACTTGGAAGAGAAATGAACACATCCTGGGTTCCCATGGTCTGTTCCATCCGTCATACTTACTTCCTATAATTTTCGAGGGAATTGTCATTGTAGTAGATGGAAATGCCAAGCAAAAGTGCACACAGGCCCTGGACAAGCTGCTCCTCTTCTCCAAGGTTTTCAGCAATCTGCCCTGTGAGCTAGCACTCTTGTTAAGGATATTTGAGGTTTTCACGAGCACAATACATGTAACATACGTCTCCCTATATAAACTCCCATTAAAATTATTTTCACATGTAAAACCAAGCTGGATTAGGAAGCAGCCAAAATAGCTGATGAAACCCTGGCAAAGCTGGCTCTTATTTTTGAAGGATTTGGGTAAGCAGTGGTTTCCCTGAAATTTCTTTCCTCGGTAACTGTCTGTTCAACCAAAGAGGTTTAGCTGTTCCAAAACAGATTTTTAGTTTAAATAAGGTGACAATTTAGCCAGATCTTTTTCCTGAAAAGCAAGTACAGACACTAGCTTGAGCAGCAGTAGGAGGCATTCTCCCTACCTCTTGGGTGTAATCTAAGTCACACTAAAAATATCACTGGGTTTGTTGCAATAAAAACACACTTTGCTGTCAGAATGCTGGCTTTCTGCTGTACTGTAATTTACGTGAGCATCTCGGACAGGTCAGCATACACACAGCACTGCCAGCGACAGCTGGTCCTATCTCTTGTCCCAAGGCATTTTCTTTTATGTTGTGGGGTGTCCCTGCAAGGTGACCTAGATAAACATTTCACTTGCACCTGAATAATGCAAGAGATTCCCGGGGAAGCGGTTCTCCCCCGCAGGCAGGCCAAGGATACGAAAGGTACGTTGGCTGGATTGTGCAGGAAGTGGGTGACGGCGATGGAGCAGTTGCTCAGCCACGTGCAAAGCAGCATCAGCAGCCCGACCCTCGTCTGTACTTTGCTGCCCTGAAAAGGATGAGACCCCCCCATCGTCATCTTTCCACAGCGGAGCACTAAAACACCAAAAAAAGCTGCACCCGTTCAGAACTCGCCCATTTTCACCTCATGGTTTTAAAAACAACAAGCCATGTCTTTCAAAATGCCCATTTGTTAGTTATACTGAACACAGCTTTAGTGCTTTAATGAAACCAGTATTAAACCACTCATATTTAACTGTTTTCAGAGCAAAACAACAAGCAACACAGATGTGAAGTATGACTTAAGGCAAATTAGCACCGATATAAAATCATAACAAATTAGTTCTGCGTTTATAATTAATACACTAGGGCAACACGAAGGAACACACACACACAACCCCTGTAAAGAAGGAACAAGGTGTAAGCTAAGTCAGGCAAGGATTCCCTGTGAGAAGAGATGCATCAAGACCTCCTCTGCGGACTGAAAACTGCCATGTCTTCCTAATGCTATTTGCTGAGTAAAGAAAGAGAATACTGGAGTGGCTTTTGGTTCAATACACACATTAGGCCAGCAAGAAGAACACTAACTGCAGTATTTGTTTTTGTTAATTAGGGAAAATTAGTTTTCATCTAGCAAATTGACTGTCTTCTCACTTTTGCCCCCCTTGTCTTTGCTGCAGATCCCACGGGCACAGGACAGACACACATCACTTCTGACAGCCTGCGTTCGGAAGGCAACCAAAGAAAATGTTCCCTGCATGGAAACCTAAACTTCACAAAATCACCAAATAAATTGGGTAGAGAAACTGGAAGCTAAAGTCAAGTCTCAAAGGCAAGATGGGGCATATGGAGCTGCTGGGATATCTTCAAAAGCGGTCAAGAAAACACACTGGAAGGAGCGGTCACAGGGATGAAGACAGTGGGAAGAGAGAAGCCTTCATCAACAGCAAAGAAGGAGGCTGTGCTTGAGAGTCACCTGCGCTTGTGACACTGAACTTCCATCCTCCCTCTGATAGCCCCTACGCTTTGGGGCTGGAGGCAGTGTTATTTTTAGCTGTAGCGAAGCATTAAAAAAGAAAAGCCCCTCAAGGTCTTTGAATGAGCCAGTCCCAGTTTGCCCATGGAAACAGGTGGTGAGCTCCAGTCTGGCAAGAAGCTCTTCCGTGCAGGCTCCCAGCTGCCCCAGTGCCACCACAGACCATGAGATGGCCAGGAACTGCGTCTAACAACTCCAGAAGAAAATACCAAGCTCTGAAGAGATTGCCTTCAGGGACTCCCCTCTGAGGTTTGCCGTTTGCTGCAGTCTGTGACCATCGCTAGGAAACCCTCTCCTTAAAGGAGGAGAACACAGATTACAGACAGAGACTGTGGCAGCCATCCCTAACGCTGCACAGGGAGAAGAGGGAGCACCTGGTCCTTCACCATCATTTCTTCCAGAGTCCCAAGGGAAGTGCTGGAACAGCAGAGGACACGGTGATCACCACCAAGTGCACAGCCCCTGCCTGCTGCCTGTCACGGTGAGTACTACACACCCCGCTACCAATCTCTGCTCCGTCTCTGTGACCCTCTCGTGCTGTTGCATTAACACACAGATGATCTGCCGTGCTGCTGCCCTTCCAGCTGGACGCCACAACTGGTTTCCACCCACCTAGACCTCACTGCAAATGGCCTAGTCCCTACCAAACTCTGTTCTGCTCTTGCCCTCTCCTTTCCTCTGGACCAGCTCATTTAGCTTTCCCCGTTACCATTGTGCATTTCCCCTGCCCACCTTGCACTTGGTAATTAATGATTTGTACGCAACATAGCACTTTCACATCTCTGCTCATGAGGTGACATTCATTTCCAAGAGAGTCGAATGACAAGACATGTTTAAAAGATCCTCACTATCCTGTAGAGGGTTTACGTTTTATTCCCCCCTGTGTTCACACTCCAGGCGGAGCATGAATTGAGACACAAGGTGACAAATCACAGGTCTTACAAGTTCATACAATCACTTGCCACACCACACGGGTGCCATGAACTACAAGGGCACGGTCTCATCAAGCAGCTTGGCTGAAGAACCTGCTGACAGGGGACGTGCTTCCTCGTTGCCACCTCCCAGAACTGCAGGGTCACTTAGGTTGAAAGGAACCCTGAAAATCACATAGGCTGTGCACTGTGTTAGCACGAGAGCACTGTAAAAAGCATCAATCCTGCCCAAATTACTTCCAGATTAGATGCAGCAACAGCCTCATGACCTGCCAATGGGGTAACCTGCCTCAGACACCCCTTTGGGGAAATGGGACCCCAACACAGCAGCGCTGAAGGATGGCGTGTCCTTGTACCCGCGGGATGGATGAAGCATCCACCCTCCACCCTTGCAGTGGTGGATGCACCACTGGGCAACCGACAGGAAAACTGCCCTTTTTTTCCCCCCACTTACTGCTCCTTACACCTCAGACCGCTTCAAAACTGCTGAAAATACCTTCTCCCCCGTCCTTCCATTTAGAGGAGAGCCATACCTTTCCCCATGCCCACCCTTAGAGTCTCCAGCGAACCTGAGAACAGGCCACTTGGCTTCACCACCTCCAGCCAGCTCCTGTTTCTACAAACGCCAGACTTTGCTACACTTAACCAGTTTAATTGCTGACAGTCTGCATCTAAACCCCAGTAACCACCCAGCAACACCGCTTTCACCCTGCTGGGACAGCCAAAAGTTACTTGGAGTGACCGGAATCAGTCCAAGTCAGTCAGAAGTTCAGAGTGAATAATTACTGACAGAATGGCCACGGCCCCTAATTATCTGTGCAGAGACATCAGTCGTGCCAAGGTACTAGTTGTCAGGGGATGGACTCAGTTCTCCCCTAACTGAACAAAAAGAAATGCTTCAAGCAGAACAAACAAGCAATGAGAAACCCTTTTCCCCTCTCTTAAGTTTACAAATCCTTGCTCTTATTGCCCCAGTGCTATTAGCCAGTTGGGAATCACCGCTGTCACTGGGGACTTGCCCTCCAGCACGGTGCTTCTTAGGAGAACACTGGTAAAAGCGTCCCTTATCTGGTCAGAAACGCCAAGTTACTTTAGCTCGTGTGACCCGGCATTCACAGCACACGTTATCTGCTGGGAGCAGTCACAAACCACATTTATTCTCAAGCGCTGCACGCTATTTTGAGGTCAAATTAACACATTCTGCCTCCGGATTTCCACACTGTCCAAAACACCCTCTCTGAAAAAGAAATAGCACAGGGCTATTTCCCCGACACACCGCGGGACCGCCTGCTGCGACAGATGACAGCTCTGCATGGCTGCTGCCCTACAGTTCAGGGCTGGTCCAACACAACCCCACCCCTCAGGACAATTGTGGTAAATAAAGGAGACAATTCCACAGCTGCGATAGCTTTGAAGTGGGCTTTTTCTGCCGCTGATAACCAACACAGCCGGAAAGTCAAACAACTCCCTTCAGGGGTCCCTGCTAGTGACGAGACCCCTGCCCTTCACAACTGGCAGCTCCAAGGTTAAACCCTCTGCTGGGAAGCAGAATGTGGCCACAAGGCAGGTTAAACACAGTTTTTCTTTTAGAATGAGGAAACCAGCAGCATGTTCCTGTTTCAGATGGTAGCAGCTGTGTGCTACAGCCCGGTCTGAGTAAGCAGCATTTCCAACGGTTTTATTAATTTTTCTTACAAGGAAGCGCATCTGCCGGGTGAAGAGAGGGTGAGTCCGCCCCACTGGAAAGAAAGCACCCGTGCTCCCCAAGATCTCTATCCCACAGTGTTGTGGAGCACCCTCAGAGAACCCCCTGGAGACACAGAAAGGGAGAAACCCAAACCCAACCGCAACACAAAGCTGTGAGTGGAAACACGTCAAAAAGCAGTTAAAAGAAAACCTCCCCAGCAAAACCCAAGAGGAAAAGGCCTGCTTGTGGCAAGAAAACGCCGAAGCGGTGCCAAAAAATACATACCCGTCTGTCGATCTTATCCCCCTGCAAGTTACACACACATTACTTGAGAACCTTGAAGTGGAACACATTTCAGAAACACCCCCCCAAGGTCTGAGTCCCTTCTATCATTGAAGGCTGAAGAGCCCCAGGCAGCTTTACCCACTCACATTTACCTTCGGCAAAAACGCCGGGAACAGCATAAAAGGAGTATTGGCTGTTTTCAGGTAAAGCACATTTTAAAAGTTCAAAATTCCAGCACTGTACCATTACTCTCAAGTGCAGGAAAGTCTAATTGCTGCCAGAGTTATCGCTCCTCATTATTACAGGCATTTGGGGAAAAAGTATGCGTAAGGGAAGGGAACGGGCTGGGAGGTGAAGTGCACTCACGTGGCATTTGCAAACCCGGGTGTTTAAATGATGAACAAGTTCAAAAAAGCTTTTAGCTTCAAACAGCCAACCCAACAACAATCAATACATAACAGCTCGGTCTTTTAAGGGTGTTTCAAGTTAGCAGTTACAGGTTAAATACTAACCAGGCACCTCTTCAGCAACAAAATGTGATTGTGGATCCTGCCAGTTTGGCTGGTCTTTTACATCAAGTTTAAGGTCTGGATGCTTTAGGACCCCTCTGCCTCCTGAGAGCAGGCAATGGCAAGCAGCCATTGCTGATGAAAAAGCAACATTTGCTGCTTTTTTCCTGTCCCTGAACCATACAGTGCTTCAGGCAAAGCAAAAGAGCGAGAATCCTCCTCCTCGTGAAGCCAGCCCTCGTGCCTTGCTGCGACGAGCCTGCACAGGAGCAGCACTCTCCCTGGATACCCGGATTTTCACCCCAAATGGGTGCGTACCTGGGAGAGGATGTTGGTGCACTGCTGCAGCAGCGACACCGGCGGGTTGCCGATGCTGGTGGCCAGCTGGACTCGCAGGAGCTGCTCTTTCAGAGTGGCGTTTTCCTGCAGCGCGTGGGCCAGGGCCACGGCCGCGCACCAGTTTGAGAGGGAATCCGTGGAAAAGAGTCCCCCGCAGAGCAGCTGACCAGCCGAGACGGAGTTACCTGTAGCTACCGAACGGCCAAGAGGTACCAGTCAGATCAAAACAAAACCAGTAAAATGAAGGCATCAACATACAGTTAAAACCCAGAAAAATTAAACTAGTGAAGTTTTAGAGAAATCATAAGCCAAATCATCTTGCTTGGATCAGACACTTAATGGCAGGTAAATAATTGTGCAGAAAGAGTTGATGCCTTAAACATTAATTAGTGCCGTTTCACAGCTCACTGCAGGGACATTAGCCGTGCGTACCGTCAATGGTAGATGGCAGGAGCGTTGAAACGATTTCTCCTTGTCCTTTTTGGTTTTTGTACAAAAAGCACTGGAAGCAGTAGAGAACAGCACAGCGTAGCACAAAAGGCTGCCTTTCGTTGACCATGGACATGAGCAGCACTACGATGGCAGGCCTGTTGGGACAGGCAAGAGAAAACCGTTAGGACAAAGTTGTGAATGAAGACAACCGCAGACACACAATTAGTGTATTCCCCGGGTAAGAAAAGAGGCTTTTGCCCACTCCATCTATTACCATTTCACGCACTGGAGTAAAACCTTTGATTTTATACTAGTTAGTTAGAACACAGACCGGTAGATTCATTATACGTGACTGCAATGAGCTAGAGTTCCTCGGCAATATTCTCATCTCCCAGCGAGTCCCGGCTGTGCCCTGCCAGCTTCGGTAACGCTGCAGAGAGAAGGTGCCTCCCTAAGGCCACTAGCAACTCGGAATGCCCTTTTTCTGCCCTCGCATTCAAACGCTGGGATAAAAATCTCATTCCGCTAACACGTGCTGGTCCCCAGTCTGAGTAAACGTCCATTACCTGCCTGTTTTCCCAGCCTCTTCGTCCTCTGGCTGACAGGGGCAGCTCGTCCCGATCTAGGAATTTCTCAACTATTGCTCAAAGACTTTTTCAGGCTCCACAGAACAAATAAAATCAGTTCTAGGCCTCATCTCTATGGAAACACACCCGACACCTTCATGCTTTATCTAACACACCCAATGTGAACTTGAAGCTGTCGCTGCGCATCGTAATTCCAAGCTCTGGGTTAGGCTGCCGTTGCCCAGACCAACACATCATTACCTAACACAGTTAAACACTTTTCTTCCTCTACCTTGGTGGATTAGAAGGTGCGTTAACAGAGGCAAAGTAGTCTTGATTCATCTGGCATCCTCGAATGACCTCTGATACAGTATTAATGGTCTACAGAAAGGGCAGAGAAAAAAATTAAATGGATAGTTATACGTGAGCCATAACCTACTACCTACATCACTCAAAACGATTCAAGAGTACTTGCTGGTTGCAGATTATAATATAAAATACTCTCTTACATTTACATTGCCCACACAGGAAACTGGCATCTCTGGCATCTGAAATACTTTCTTAGCAAATACTATAATTTCAGTTTGTCTCCGCAGCAACCAGTTATCCCCGATGGCTCCTGCTTTCCCCCATCCAGCTGCCCCCATCCCTGCATCCCTTGGCACCCTCTTACTTCTGTCAGGATGTCGGCGGGAACTCCAGTCGCCATCAGGATGGTGCAGAGCTGCTGTAACAGCCCGCAGTGGAACATCGCCTTCTGGCAGCTGCTGGTGGCACCAGGGGGGTTCGTGGGAGACACCAGAACCCGCACAAGCTGGGGGGAAAAAGACAGTTTCTATGTGAAGAGCCTGAGACCTTCTGAAATGCAGCACGAACCAAATTTACCCATTTCAAGTTTGGCCATGAATTGCTCCTAAAAACGGGCGTAGAAGACAACAATTAAACAGCATGTCCATCTCCTTACTGGATTTGATTTTGACAGCTGTTTGGTTTTGAGTTCAGTGAAACCCTCCAAAATCTCCAAATATCTGACGCCATTGCAAATGTTGCAACAAAGTGATGAGAAATCAAGCTGTAATTGTTCTCTCATTTGGCTCACCATTTGCCAGAGCTACATCTCAGAGAGGGAGAAACGACCTTCAGCTTCCACACAAAGTGCCACAGAAGAGGAAAACCTTGTGTCATTTTTTGGAGGGGGAAGCAGAAGGGAAGGTGACCAACAATCAACGATTATGAACCCAGAATGAAGGCCACTACTGGAACTCAGTTAACGCCCCGAAGGTATCAGTGAATTCATACAGGAGGATTCTTTACACAGAACACCCCGCGTTATGTATTTAACTGAAATGACCGTTACATCCGAAGTTGGGAGAAATGAAGTTATGCAATTCGCCAGCATTACAAATCCAGAATTCGTGCTGGAAGCAGTACATCTCATCAATGTTGGTCACTAATTCTGAGCTAAACACCACATGGATTTCACAGTTACCTGTTACATTACACTCACTCCTCATTGCAGTAGAGCTGAAAAGGTGCTGACATCAGCAGTAAGGAGTTAGAGGAAGTGATTTACCTGCAGCATGAGGTGAAGATTAGTTACTTTCTGTGCAGACCACCCACAGTTGTCATCTCCAACTTCAAACCAAGGCTTCATACGCTGAATGTATGAACCTTCTTTGAAGAAATTCTGATTGGAATTATTATTCTTCAACAAGTTTTGTAATAGGAGGAGACAGTCTTCCACTACTATTCCTGGTGGAACAAAAAAAAACCAAAAGATTAATCAAAAGATGACCCATGGGAAACTAACCAGCTTCTGCATGCACCGAGTATGTTCTAGAAGGAACAGAGCACACACTTCTGAACTCTTCGTTCTTAACAAACATTAGATTTGGATCAAAACCTGTGAACCTCATGCATGAAAAAATAATCAAATGTCACTCTAATGATGAAAAACATCAATGTTCATCCAGCGTATTTCCATGGAAACCATAATCGTGTTTCTTCCACAAGTCTGAAGGAAAAACTTTATTTCCAAAGAATACACAGTTTGTCTGAATTAACTGGGTAGGAATGGGAAAAACTTCAAACAAAGCCTCACAACCCCTTTGTGTCTTGAAGCGTCCCTACTTCAGAGCCAGGCTACACGCTCTCTTTGCATCGCGAGCACTAAAATGAGGTTTCTCTTGAACTGCATCATGATTCAAACGCAGCAATTCCCACTGGATTGCACATTCGTTCTCTTTAACCACTGGCTGCATCATCAACTCATTTCAAAGCTACTTTTTGGGTTATTTTGGCGGAGAAGCAATTTAACTGTGTAGTCTGTGAAGAGAAAAATCCTTAGATAAGTCTGACCAGAAGCCAGCAGGAATGAGGGCAGCCTGGCTCTGGTACTGCTGGGATGGCTCCGAATCCAGACTCGGCAGGAAGGATAAAGACTTACTCCTCGCACTTCTGCAAACACACACTCGGGAGTGGGGGAGCAGAGCCCAGCTGGCACATTCCCCCTTCCCACCCCTGCTGCAGATGAGGAATGGACATGTAGGAGGGAAGCAGAGAACTCTTAGCATTAGGAATTTACATACCAAGTCTCCTACAATTATTAGCTACCTAAAAATAGCAGCTTTGAATCAAGGGTTTGGTTAATCCTCCCATGCCAACATACCTGGAATAATTCAGCTGGGAGAGAAGCATTAACTGCTCCTGCTGCCCACAGAAAGGTCATGGGACAGCAACCTGTCTTGTTACTGGAATAGATCTGTAGCAAACTACAACTGGGGGTAAACTCATAATGTGTTGCTAATTAAAAAAAAAAAAGAACACTTCAGTGCTGCATCATTTATGCTCATCTTTTTTATCCTTTCCCACTCCCCAACAGGTAAATGATTTGGCGAGGAGCTGACAGAAGAGTGGAGTTACCAGGGAGGCTGAGGAAGCTCAGGAAGCTGTTACTCCAGCCACCCCAAGCACACAGGGTCTTGCAGGAGGAATGCAGATGCTGAACAGGGTAAGTGCCAGATGCAGCACACACACATCCCACACTCCATTCAAAGCACATCCATTCACAGACCTAAGCCAAGCAGGAACACGCCAACTCATGCACACGTGCTCGGAGAAATTAACTGATGTTTTAATCAAATATCTCAAGATTAGTTCTCAAAGGATGCTGAAACCCTGCCGACTTGCTCAATCTGGTTTTGCTTGGTTTGTTACAACCAGGATGTGTTTTGATCCTTCTACCCACCGACCCGGCTCCAGTTCCATACTAATGTCAGCCTGTAAACATCAACATCTAAGAATCCGTGCAGATGCACAAGACTGTGGGTAGATCTTAGACATTTCCATACCTCCATCGCTGTTTCCTTCTTCTGTGATGATATCCAGAAGTCTCTCGAAGGCATTTTCAAAGGCAACAATCTTCTGTATGGCTGCGTTACTTTTTGTCAATTGCTGTAACAACAAGACTCCCTTGACAGGTGAGGGAGAGAAGAAATTAAACTTAGTTTTACTGGAACTACATGGCTTTTCACAAGTCACAGCTCTTAGAAGGATGCTAAATCAGCAGCATAACCCTTGGCCAGAATGACACGAGAGAACTGCACGCCCTGCAACTCGGCACATCGAACAAAACCCACCACAGACGAGTTCCCTCGTGCCTTAAAAATAGAAGCACTTAAAAATAGAAGCACAGTACTATTAAGAAGGACACTAAGTGACTATACAGAAGAGGGAACTTGGAAAGTATCCTTCTGTAGTCAGTAATTAGAGCACTTTGGCATCTGATGAGCGAAGAGGAAGAACTACAGTGAACCTGCCAGAAGGCCAAGAGAAAGATGAGCTAACCTACTAGGAAAACCCTACACCATGTTTGCATTAAAACACACAGTAACAGTTTGACTTTGTGATGTGAAGGGTGGCGAGGCATCCAAAAGCCACCCAACTCAACTAAGGAATGAAATATTCCCAAGTAGCAACCACAATCATTTCTTCACATGCATTTGTTTAACTTAATCCTAATTCTGCACAAGTACCAAGCAGTTCAACTGACAGTTACTGCTTATAAAGAGGATAAACTGCCTTTGTTCTGTACTTACATCATTTCGTATAACCTCCCTAGAGTCTGCTAGTAAATCCATAAGTCTGGAAACACCTGCAAGAAACATATTTAAAAAAAGAGCATAAAAAAGGTGCAGCTTTTTAATGCTGAAGGTCTTTAAAACACCTTGCTTGAGACTCCTCTAGCCCTCTGCCATGCTATCTGCTGAGCTTCCAGCTTCAAGTTTAGCACCAATAACTCAAACACTTACCCATAGGGCTGACAAGAATTATCTGCTGCACCTGAGGTCCTTGCTGCTTTAAGAGAGATGTAAGTAGTTTCACTCCAGGCCAACGAACGTGGAAATCAAATTCCTGCAGAGATGGAGAGGAGTACATCAAGAAATTAATTCCTCAGCATTCAGCCTTCTCATCTAGACACCAGCTATGAACAGGCACCAGACAGACAAGGAATTTCATCTCCTTTCAATTTCTTTTTCCATCCATCCTCTTACAGCACATGACCAGCACGCCAAAACGCTAGCCTGTCCTGTGGTTGTTTTATTATCAGCAACGTGAACTCCCCACAGTTTCCCTTCCTCTCTCTCTTCTGGGATACTTTCCTAGCTACTTCTTTCTAAAAACCAGTCAAGTCCAATATTGCCCAGACATCCAAGAGGGAAAGAAAAGCAAGCCCTTTTGTATCTTCTTCCTATTCCCAAAGAGTAACAGCAGCTTCTCTATTAAAATTGGGTCTTGTCAGCAAGAGAAAGCTCAAGAACCACTGAGTCCACGGACACACTTCACCAACCACAACAAACCTTTGGGCTCCCCAGGTCAGATCTAACTCATTCAGCAGCTGGTGTCTGGGCCCTGTGTTCCCTCACAGAGCTTTCCATACTTCTCATCCTGCTGGTAGATCACTAATTTGGACAAGCAGTCTTATTTAACTCTGTTCCTAGTCCTAAGTGTGTGCTATTCTTTCCTCAGCACCCAACCCACCTCAGGCACTGGCCCTAAGTATCTCCACTCTACTTGCTGCAGGGAGGTGGTAGCTAATCAATTTTCTAGCCAAACAAGGTAGATGGTTTATAAAACTTTTTCTAAAACAGACTCTAGCACAGGAGAAACCCTGAATGGCACGATATTGCCAGCAAAGAGCGTGCTGAACTAAGGCACCTGCAGAGAAAAAAGAATGGATAATGTACAAAATGCAATGTACAAAACACATTGCAAGGTTCCAGCTCTGCACAACACTACAGACATTTTTATCAGATGACACTTGTGTGCAATTCAGCAGTCACGCAGCTCCATCTGTAGGTTTCACCCATCTTTAGGAGAGATGCTCACTGTTTTAAACTTGCAGATCTCAGATTTGGACCAATAAAATCCTCCTGCAGAGTAAGGCCCTAGTCTGACTTGGAACAGATACATCAATCAACTGTATCCTGGATTTTCCTACAATATGCATTGCATTTATGCATCTCAGGAATGTATTTATAAACCAACTTTTTCCACTCACCGAGTAGTTTTATAGGACTGTCAGCCACAAGACGATTCAGAAAGATAATTTTACTGACTCACTAACCATAGTCTACAAAACTGTGCTTCTGACTGGCATTTCCATCTACTAAGGCCAACGCTCGGCACTTGGGGATTAAGCCTCAGATCTACTGACACACGTTTAATGCTGCCAAAAGCATGACAAAAGTTCCATATGGGAAGAATAGAACATTGTCTTTTTACTGAAGATGGACTATGAAAGAAGCACATCATATTCTTAGCTTGGAAGCACGATTTTTAACAGCTGAAAAAAGAGGCAGTCCTTGAGGATATAGCCATTGGAAAATGAGTTAAACACATCATGCTGATGGAAAGCAGTCACCCTTTCTGCTTGAACTGCATCTGAACAGGCATTACTATCTCATTATTATTTAATGATCATCTGAAAAATTATCCTTGCATGAGTGACAGTAGTTACTGTTTGTGGGGAAATAATTTTTACTGTTTCTAATCAAATATCTAAACCCCTTTCAGCGTTACGCTGCTTTAAAAGCTGCACTAACAGCATTCATTCAGGTCATGGCCTTCACTCCCCTCCAACCCCACGTTCGCTATGTCTAAGAACACCTCACATTCGACACGGGCTTCACTAGAAGGACAAAACCAGCTTTTTCCATGAAGAGAACCTCCCTGTACAGCACCACATCTCTCTCAGTATCCAAGAAAAGACTCTGTTACTCACCTCCACAAGAGTCAACAAAAGCGTGACATTTTCTTGCTGCTTAATGAAAATCTCTGTGAACTGACTTCCCAAATCATCAACTTGTTTTGGTGAGTTTTCTTCTGTAATAGTGAAAAAACCAATGTATTATAACACACAATTGGAAGAACTTGGCAGTAGTTGTGGCTTTTATTCTTACTGAAATAGGGCCATGGGTGACAATAAGGCTTAGAGTCACTGCTATACTGTTAATTGAATTATTTTCAAAACAAACACTGACACAAGCTTTGCACAAAAGAGAAAACCTACATTGCTCTAAACTTAACTTTTATTGGGAGGTATTTTGTTGTAAAAATGTCAGGGAACCAAGAATCTACTAAACAAACTCATTACAAGAAAAAAACCGCTAGTTTCATTGATCCTATCAAACCAGAGTTCTCACCCCCACGTGGCCTGTTAGGGATATAACCGAGCAGAGAATTCCGAGAGGAAAAGAGAACCCTCCCAGCAGAGGAGGAGCAGAAGCCCCAAAGTGGCTGCGTTCACCTGCAGCTGAACTGGGCCTGTCAAGAAGCTCCCCATAAGGAATGTGCTAAAGCAAAGCACGTTTCAGAGCAAGAGCCTTGAAGAGAGAGATGGATGGAATATAAACCATCTCAAGCTAAATGGCTCAAACACCTCATTTCTTTTGGTTTAGCAACAGAAGAGACCTAAACATCAGGAGAGTAAGAAGCATGAAACAGACAAGCAGCAAAACCTCTCAGTCTTGGAATGTGAATTAATTTCATGAGGGAAATGAAATGCCACTCTTCAGTTGTGTAGAACTGGGGTAGCACCTGAATTTCATCTCACACTGTTATTTCTGCATCGTTGTTGCACAAACAAAAACCTGCAGAAGACGTGCAAAAAGCATCTCTGCCCCGCTGCTGGTTTTCCTCGGCTGAGCAACAACGTACAAAGCTATTTCACAAACCAATCCTGTGCAAGGACTACTGCTTGGCATAGCTACGGAATTTCAGCTGAAAAATTGGAAGAGCGGTTCCAATTCAAAGGGAGTTGCTTTTATTATACTTTCATTTTGGCCAGGAAGAGAAGACGTTTCATTCAAGTCCAGTACAGCCCCCGAGACCTCAGCAGTGGTTCAAATCCTGGGCTGCCCGGCACCCCAGCGGACACCCCCTATGAAGGGAGTCTCTCTTCAAGTTTAAAAAAATAGGTTGGTTCTTTGCCTGGTCGTGTTCACACGAGGCTTCTCAGGACAGCACAGGCTAACCACCCACACCCAGCTCCAGCCAAGCACCCTTCTCCCTGCAAAGCTGCTTCTCCCCACACCGCCCCAAACACCTTCTGCTTTCCTGCTTTCTCCCCAAAACCTCCCATTTCTGGCAGCTCGGAGCCCGAGGCTTTGCTGAGGAGCCACTGGAAAGGCACTGCTGCTCCTCTTGGGAACGGGGCTGCCCCACAGATCACACAGAGGGACATCCAGCATCGTGACACCGTCCCACAGCAGCTGAGGAAAACACAGCTCAGGGACAGAAAGCACAGAAAATGGGGGTAAAGCCACTGAATTCATCCAAAGGTCTGATTTGCTTAAGCAAAGGCAAAACAAGGATTTTTTCCTCCTGCCTAAACTGTGGGCTCCACTGCCTTATCAAGGAAACACTAACAAACCATTAACGACCAAGCAGCTATAAAGAGGGTCAAAGACCACACACAATCTTCAATCTCTGTACCTTGTGAGGGCTACGGCAGAATGGAGGATGCAAAGGACTCTACTATAAAAATCTGGGGCCAAGAAAACAGTTTTAATTCAAGCAGCCCAATTCAAACCATTGGCAGTGGTGATTCACTGCAAGGTGTCAGCTCATAAAACCTAATTTTTAAGGATTTCCAATCCAGGAAGGAGGTTTTTGTTTGGCCTTTCAGACACCAGAGCAGCTGCCCACATCCCTCGTGGAGGATAGCTGCACTTCTCCCTTGAAGCCGGCTTATCCGTAGGTCGCTTACAAGAGGGAGAGAGAAGCAGCACCAGCCTGCTCTACATTTTTAGCTGCAGAGGTTATGAAATACTAACAAAAGCTGACAAAAGGGAGGGCAGAGTGTGGGCAAAAATAACTCTAGCCCAGGCACGTGGCGCTTACAGCATACCAGTCCCACGGCGAGCTCTCTGAAGCGAGGGGCTTATCAGCTCTGGGGCACTCCTGGTTTAGTTCACACAAACAAACAAAACCCCAGGTACGGCAGCTCCGCAGGAGCCCAGGTGCTCACTCCCTGCTGCAGAGTAAGAGGCGGCTCCGCTGAGAACCGTACAGGGATCACACACGCTAGAGCTCCCCGTGCACCAAGGAAAGCCACAGACCTAAACGTTTTTCCTTTTAAATAGGTGCTTAGGTCAAAATCTTTGGCTTTGAATTTTCCCCTGAGCTGCCACTGAACATCTCGTCCTTTGCCCAAACTCAGCTACAAATGGCAAGTGTCTGAACTATGGATTCCTCCCAGTCCAACTCCGTCCTTGCACAAGTCCCAGGTGCTGAGGCAGAACCTGAGCGACACGCACAACTCACACAGCAGGACACACAACTCATTCCAGAAGCTTGGCTCTAGTTCAGGACATTTAAGAATCTTCTATAAAAAGGCCAAATTAAAGCTGCCTTTTCTTTTTCTTTTTTTTTTCTTTTCTCAACTCTTCCTTTTTCCCCATCAGTATTTCTTCTACTAAATTTAAAAAAAGAAAGGAAGAAACAGACAAAGTGAAACTGCATCTTCTCCTTACGTGGATACACCAGGGATCTTGGAACCAGACTCCTGCCAGTAACCACTCTTTAAATCTACACATTCACAGGGCTCAAAGAGAACGACTTCCATCTATTAAGATTAGCTCCAAGTGATTTACTAACACGCAGCACTGCAAACTAGAATTTAATCTTAAAATAAACAGATGAAGCACATTTTTATAAAACCAGTTTAAAGGAGGAGAACATACAAAGCGTTAGTGGTAACAGGGCAGAAGCACACACTGTATTTCAACATGCGTTGCTTAAAAGAGACACTGTGAAGGGTGCTCACCTGCAGCGTTGACCACAGAAACTCTGCTCACAAACCTTTGCCCATTAAAATCCTACCAGTGCTGAAGCTGCACGCTTTGATGACTTCCTAAACCAGAACAATCTCTGGAGATCTGCTGGCATTCACCATGCCCAAATCACACGAGAAATAAAATTGGGAAGACAGCCCAGCTCCAAAGCAAACGCGTAGAGCAGAACGCAGAGAGCTTTCACTGGGCCCCAAAGCAAGTCTTTACAGTGTCCTTTTTAAACAGCAGCAAGAGTTAAGGGTGTGAGTAGCAACTAGGCCTAAAACAAAGTGCTGTATTTGTATAAGTAAAGGTTCTTTTACCTTCAGAATCATCTGTCAGTGCAGATAAAAGAAAAAGAAACAAGAGAAAGGTTGACAAGTTGAACAGCTTTCCAAACAGCACAAGCTCAGGTTTTCAAAGCAGCCACCCTGGCTTTCTATGGCAGCAGTCACTCCTTCACGTAGTTCTCGTGGAAGTGGCCAAACCAAACAACCCCAGAACTCTTAAAACACTGGTGATCGCACACACATAACTCAAGTTTGTCAATTCTTTGCTCTTCGTAAGAGACTGCTAATAACATCCCTATCAAGGGCACTACAGGGATTCACCAGCGCTGTAAAACTCTGATCTTGTTCAAAACCTCCTTCATCAAGATCAGGCAACTGGATGGCCAAGGGAAAGAAGGGCAAGTGAGGAAAGTGACAATTTGAGAGGTGGTTAACAATAACATCACAGGCAGCTTTCAGCCCGCAAGTCTCTGGCAGCTACCTGAGACAAGACAGGTCATTGTAGAAGGCACTGTGAAAGGACACACAACCTGGCTGCCAACATACTGGCAGACATTTATTCATTCTGGAGAGCCCTCACCTAGTCTCCATCAGGCTATTTATGACTTAAGGAGCCTTTGAAGAATTATCTTGGGGTAGATAATGCGGACAAGAGACTTCAGCTCAAGCAGCAGTATCGCCTCACATTTTGCCCATTCCCAGGAGCACTGGCACCCCCACTACACGTAACAGAAACTGAAAAGTGAGGTTCGAGCGCTGTCGGGAACTAGAGAGACTCTTGAGGTCCATGGCAAAGGCAGGATGTTATGGACCCACAGATATTCACTCATCTTAAATTTATCCTTCTGCTCACACTCTACTGGTGTTTGCCCAAGACCTCTGATTTTTTTCAGACCAGCAGTATGATGGATTTTCACGTTCATTCACCCCAAAGCAGAATGGATACCCTACAAGAGTGTCACCTACCTGGCAGTTGGCTGCGTGAGTGTAACTGGTACCCAGTCTCCACTCCACCCAGTGATGGTGATGGGGGCAAGGCCACCCTGGCTGTGTCTGACAAATGGCTCTGATAGAGCCCTCCTCCCAAACTACGCTGGCACGGCCCTCAGACAGACCCCATCCCCTTTTCCTAGGCCTGTCCTTGATGCTGGGATGCCAGGGACACTCGGACTGTCCTGCCCGGAATGGTTATAACCCACAGCTGGGTTACTTCTCAGAAACATCTGGCTCTTCTTCAGCCTGGGCACTCACAGCTCCAATTCATGGATTTAGTTTTAAGAGCATTCCTCTTGCCCAAACCTACCGCTGTCCTTTTCTTCAGCGCACTCATGTCTCTCTGAAATACGGGGTTATTTTTAACAGCTCCAACCACCAGCCTTTGAGACCGGTTTTTATGGCCTATCAAGAAAGGCCTTCAAAAAATACAATAAAGGCAGGAGGGTGAGGGGGTTTCAGAGCCCGGCTGTGCAGTGTCTGCTTCTACAACCAACGACCCTGGGAAGGACAGGCAGAGTCTCTTTCTAAAGTGCCCCAGCAGGGCTGGAAAAGGAGGTTTTCACACTTAGGTACAGCCACCTTATCTCTCTCAATATCATTGTTAAATCATCAGATAGCAGTGCCCCATTTGACAGCGACAGCCAGCACTGTCCATTCCCACTTACAAACTAGAAAAAAAAAATAATTATCCCATTCCAACCTGGCTGCTGTTCACAGAATGTAGTTTTTTTAATTCATAAACAAGTCATTCGTTATTAGTTTAATGCAAGTTGCATACAACAAGATTTTTAGCATTGTCGTAACAGCTACACAATCACAAAGCATTATTAAATCAGAGTATTACATCTTACAATGTGAACAAAACCACCGAGGAAAGCACCCCACAGTTAGAACAACTATGACTACCAAGGGCTTACCTTGCTCCTCCTCTTCTAGGTCATTCGATATTACATTGTAGAGAGTGTCCAAGGCATAGCCAATTATTTCAGAATCTGAACTGCAAACGAAAGAACCACTTTTCTTTAATAACTTATTTCCAACTACTCTTACAACATTGTTTTTCTGCATAGGCAGCTCCCTTTGCAGCGTTAGAGTGAGTGAGAGGGGCTGATGCTGACAGACGTTTTGTGATACCACATAACCATGAGTTGTCCTGGCCCTAAGTGGAGACAAACTCCTTTTCCCAGTTCCATTCCCTCAGGTGGCCACATCCAGAACATCTGGTGACACAAGATGATCACAGGAAGCTTCACTGTAAGTGTGTCTTCCATTTCCTGAGTCACTCCTTCCAACCTGCTCCTTGAGTAAACCGGGAGCAACCTCCGGGAGGGATCTGGTCACCCAAGGAAGCTGCAGAGGAGCCCCAGCCCCGTCCCAGGGAAGACCCTCCCTGCTGCCCCGACCCCGAGAACCAGGGGCCAGGCCTTGTGCTCCACGTGAACCCAATGACGACAACTATGGATTGTCCCAAACAGGCCAGCCCCCCTGTCACCAACTGGGACTACACCCAGTTATTAAGGGTTTCTGAACTCCAAGCACCCCCAGGAAGCTGCTGGGCAGCCAACCCAACCCAAAGCATTAGGTCACCTGCCTACACCAAGACTCTGCCCTTAGCGAACCCTGCTTTAAGAGAAACCTGTTTCTTCTGCGTTACAAAGCCTAAACAATCCATAAACCCTACGCTAAAACAAAGACCCAGTGCAAGAGTTTTTGCGGGGGAATGTAACCATTTTTGCTGCTTGCTTTGTTGCCCATAAAGCAGAAAAATGTGAAAGCACAACTGGTTAAAAACCAAAGAAACAGGAACCCTAACGTCCCAAAGGCAGGCACCCCAGGCTGCAAAGGACACACCGTGACTATTGTCACAGCTTGCCCAGCACCCAAAGAGCACCCTGGTGAAACGGGACCCCTCGTTCAAACTCCTCAGTATCTGCTGTCACTGATCCCTAAAGCATGCAAAGTAAGGCCTCCACACCAAGGATAAATTTGCATTTTAAGAAGCTACTAGGCTGGTTCAGAGGCCTAAAAAACAACCTGTCTAACCAGCAAACTTAAAAGCCAAGCCTTAATTGAGGGCAACTATCTCTGCTAGACCACTAATTACAGATGACAGACCTACAGAAGCAACCAAGAAAACTAGAGGTGCGTTGAGGTGAGCCACCACCTTAGAGAGGACAGAATGGAGCAATCGCTCCCTACATTTCCTGTATCACCACGGCAAGGCTTTAGCGAGCTGTCACAGCGGCACCTCCCTTCCCTCGGCTCGCACGCTGCACCTAAAGGGAGAAGCGATCAGGCGTCAGCGGAGTTTGTTCTTTCACATTGGGTTTTGATTTGAATCCTGGCCCTGTTGATGTCCTCCCTTTCCTCAGTGTGTCACTCAGCTCATACCACCTGCTTTTAAGCTGGGCTGCAATGGAAACAAAAGGGGAAAAAAAAAATAATATCTCCTCCTCCGCCAAACTGTTAGTCTAAGTGAACGGACTTAAAAGACTCTTAAGTCTCTTAAAAGACACTTAAAAGACTCTAAGTGAGTCTTTTACATGGACCCTTTAGTCCGTGTAAAGGGTCTCATCCAGCAGGTATGCCGAGATTTCCAGCCTGCTTATGTCTTCCCTTTATTGTAATTTTAGTTCTCCAACACAACCCTACAGAGCCTATGGTTTCCCTTCTCATAGAACTGAAACAATTCCACATCTGAAAAACACACAGAAATTATTTCCTGGAGACTTAAAAAAAAAAAACCCAAGCTGCAGCCTTGCTTTTGCTTTCCCCCACTCGGGAAACGACAGCAGCTACAGAAAGAGTAAGCAGATTTTATGTAGATGTGGCAAAGGCAGGGCTTGTTTCTCCTGAGGAGAGAGGAACACGTCCCAGAACGAGGACAGCAGTGTCCCATCTTTGCTGTTCGCTGCCTCGCTACCATCTGCTCTTCACCACACGCACCATTTTACTGATTATTCTGCTCGGACTGAACTTGTACAGCTTTTGCTCTGTTGTGAAAAACCACTCAAGAAATAGCCTTCCAGTCCCTCAGACATCTGCAGAAGACACGGCCTTTACGCAATGCAACGATCCAGCATAAGCCCCCCTCGGGCATCTTCCCTCTGCCTTGGGCTTTATGCAGCGCTCGACCAAGATGCCAGCGCACAAAAAAGAGCAGAAAATACTCTGATGGACAAGGCGGCACCCCTGTATTGTCCTGCCCAGGTAGGGTGCCCCAAAAATGCTTTTACCTATTCTTGTAAAGCTACGGCATTCCGCTGTCAGAACAGAGACAAGCACCATCCACGCTGTCAGGAAAAGCAGAGGGTTTCTGTCATGTCATCAGTCACAGCCTGCCTGGGAAGGAAGGCATTTTGTTACCTCTGAAAACTCAAGTCATGGAAAAGCTATCAAAGGGGTAACGACCCTTATATTACCTCTTACAGAGATTTTAATGAGAAACATACTAAAATTCAAAAATTTGGAACTAAGAGCACGTAAATGAGGTCTGTGCCTTAAGGGAAGAAAAAAAAAAAAAAGAATTCTTTCTCTTTGGTTCATATTAGGTTTCAGACTGCGGGAATTGTCACGCTGAAGTTTAAAAACCTTGTTATAGAAGTCGAACCAAAGCAGGTAAAGATGAGGCTGACTCCTCGCTGTGGTGCCTTCTCCCACACCAACAGTTAAGCGGCACTGGCCTGTTCTACGCTCAACGCCCTATGATTTTTCAAAATAATCCCTGGTGGGATGTGGCAATATCTAGACAGCAGGTCAGGGAAAGTCCTCTAGGAGATCACAGTTCCTACTTCATATTACAAAATAAACATATGGCATAAGAACGGTGGTGTGTGTAAGGGTCTGGGACGCGTAAAGGCTGACTCAGGAGCGTTACCAGGCCCAGGATGGCTGATGACCTTCGCTGAAAGACCAGTGAAAGAAGTCAGTTTTCTAGAGACGAAGTTTTAAGTTCTCGGGCAGGAGACAGAGCTTAAGGCAATCTACAAGAAAACCACATAATGACCATGTTCATCTCCAAGACAGCAGCGGCGCGTTTCTGTTCCGGGATGAAGGCTGCACGCAGCCCCAAGCAGCAGCATGAGAGCTGGGGACAGAGATGAGAACAGGACTCAAGAAGCACTCACCATTTCAGCGCGGCCGTGCAGACCTGGCCTCCTGCCTGCTGAAGTTATGGATGAAGCTATAATTGCCTCTCGCCTCGCACTAACAAATTCAGAACTAAGAAAATATCAGCATGCCTTGTAACACCAAGAGCTAAAGAAAAGCGTGATTCCCTACAAGGGAAGTAAATGATTAGCAGAGCAACGAGGCTGCACGTGGAAGGAAGGAGAGAACTACTACTGCAGAGCTGGTCCCCTCACTTGTGCTTCACTCCAGATTCCAAGGGAAGGCACAACTGATTCACCAAAATCAGGTGATGCTCCAGAAATGAGATAGCTACTTTTTTTACTCCGGGGCTACATGAATAATAGTAAATGTAGTTCTCAGAAAAGACAAGAGCTGTGCTATTGTACCTGGCTGAGAAGGTCTTAAAACCAAATGACTTTTCGATTAGATACTGATTTCACAATGAGCTTATTTGCATTAAGAAATAATCATCTCTTACCAGCAAAGTTGCTGCACTTTTTCTACTGCTATCGCATATTCCAGTGAGACAGATGCTGCTGCAGATCAAACACTTGTGCATCTTGTGCTATTCCATTAATTTTTGGTAAATACATAGCAGGAAAGCGTGCTTGCAGTTGTCACTGTTCTCACATTACAGCCTCTGTGCACAGCTATGAATTCCACCCGGGCACTGTGAATTCAGAGAGCCTGTGCCTGCTGCTGGCTCCTCCTCTGTAATTCTTTCCACCCCAGCCCTGCAAAAAAGGCTGGAGAGCAGATGAAGCCTCACCTGGTACAGCCCAACCAAGCCCTGCTTCTACTTAACTGGGAACTAAGAGGGGAATCTCGGGGATTACGTTTGTGATGCACACCAACCACAGCACCTACAGGCGTACAGCATGTCCTGTCAGTAAGGTAACAACCATTCATGGCTTCATGGCCAAAAAGCTTCACCTCAGGAGCTCCACCACCCATCCGCAGGCCAACCTGAAATTGGCCATCCTCAGGCCCATCACTGAAAAGGCACATTTACCTAGAGCTAAGCTACAGAGCAAAACACAAGTCCCTGCTTTGACCTCAGCGTACTGTTTTCCTGGTCCTTTTGTATTTCTAAGCAAATCAGACCTCCTGTAATCTTCAACTTTGCAACACCACAGTCACCACACAGGACCAGCGCGTGGGAGTCACTTGCATGAACAGGGTGACATGTGAGGAGACAACCTGAGTCAATCATTGACTTCCCTTTTCTCTGAAGTTGCACTGCTGCTTCTTAAGCATAATCTTAAACAGCTGCAATGCCAAAAAAAAAAAGAATAGAGGAGGACAAGGGGAGAAAATGAGCATATTCTACTTCTGCAGAAAGCTTCAGGGCGCCCCCGAGGTGTGCACAGGAAAGGTCAATCTCTACAGTCATTGACACCAAATGGTGCGGTCACACCACCTGTAACACACACCTGAACTTGTCAGACACGGGGGATACAACCAGAGTGAACCCCAGCGTACAACAGGTTGCCCAGCTGAGCTGCTGCTCCACCACAGAACACGCCATAGGAAACCTGCCTACCAACGCTTTGTGGAAGACAGCATTTTTTTCAGCTGAAAACCCAAAACCCAGAAGGATGTTCAGCCTGAGTCACACAAGACATCTACACAAAGCCCCAGCACACACAAATCCCAAAGGGACAACTGGAGCCCACAAGCACAGAAAAGCTCTCAAGTTCCTGCCCCGAAGGGTTCGGGTTGGCACCTCAAAGGAAAGGAGATCAGCAGAGCCCCGCCTCCCTTCGCAAAGTTCAAATCTGGCCTCAAGAGCAGATAAGTGGATGAAGGCAGGCTCCTTGACCTCCTTTCTTGAAGGGCTTCCCCTTCACATCAGGGACAGCTACTCCTATAACCTTCCCTCTTACTGTTTGCATCAGTCAAGTTACACACAGGCCAGACATTCGTTTTTAACTACCCAGCCCAGGAACACAAATACCATGGGCTCATCCAGCCAGCAGCCCCTGGCAGAACTGGCCAGGCAAGGAAGGCCACCAGTAGCCTCTGGTTGAGCACTGAAGGGCTCCTTGTCGTTCCTGTCCCATAGAGGTAAGCGGAGCAAGATGCCTCCTTCTAGAGACTGAGCCGCTGCTTTCCTCATTCTCCTTTGCCTCAATGCTAGAAGACACACTCCTGCCCCCGTGTACCCACAGGTGCCCCCATGACTGGTTTTTACATATATTTACCAACTTTACCTTTCAAATCCAAAGTGAAAGCCTGTCAGGATACACTTCCCTACCTAAGCACTAAATGGGAGGGCTGCAAGGAGGTACCAAGTTCCAACACGTGGGCACTCCCAGGGACAGCAACGTCATCCTTTGCAGGAGATGGGTAGCAAAGATACCTTAAATGCTGGATTGCACAGATACTACATTCTAGTCTGCATCAAGTATTTAAACTCCACAGCAGCCACGGAGTCCAGCTCTCCCGTGTACTTGAACCCTTCCCTATGAACACCTGCCCTACTCCCCGTGACAGAATCATTCTACCCTTGCACTTGGTGACACACATCTGAGAAAACACGCATTTGCTGACTTCGTTCGCTCCCTCCTAATTGTGGCCCAGTAACAGGTTGATGCGGGTTATTTCAAATACCGTATGTAATTAACGTTGTCCTTGCGGATCTACCTCTCCACAGTAGTGGAAAGCCACCAGGAGAAGCATTAAGATGCACTTTGGCACCGTCTTGACTCTAGAACTGGTCTTTCTGTCCCTCATCCAAGTTCCTGGAATGCTGTTCTTTTCACCTCTGCAATTAAAGTTTGTGATCACAAGAAGCCACCGTGCAGCAGAGCTGTGAGGAACCCAGCTCCCCCCAGCTCCGTGGGGACACAGAACTGCCTCAGAGGGGCCTGATTCTCTGCTGGAGGTGGGTGCCAGGAGCCAGCACCCCGCTTACCGGTCTGTCTGCAGAACGTGGATGAGATGCTCCATAGCCTGTATGCCGACCTCCAGCCGGTACTTCTGTTGGGGGAAAAACTGGAGAGTTAATGGTCTGGCTCAAAGTCCAAACAACGCTTTTTAAGAAATACATCAGGAAAGAGTTAAAAAGCCGTGTGGCTCTTCTGGAAGTCGGGGACTTACCTTGGATAAGGATTTAAGGGCGCGTACGGCATCCCTCCGGTCATCCAGCAGGGTGGAGGAGGCCACCCGGTCACAGAGCTTCTGGATCTGGGGACACACCAGGCGGCAGTCAGCACCCACCGGGGGGGCACCGGCTGCCCGCGCCCCACCGAGCGCCGCCCGGTCTCGGGAGCGCCGGGGAGAGCTGCCAGAACACCGTTTCCCCCCTCAGACTGCCCGGACACCCCCCGGCCCGACACAGCCCCCGCCGCACCGGGGAGGGCGCAACACCCGCGCCGCCGCTGCCCCCGCTCCGCCCCGGAGGGAAAAGACGTTCCCTGCCGCTGCGCGGCCACCGGGCCTGCCCCCGGGACGAGCTGTCACCGCCCGGCGCGGGGGCGGCGGCCGGCAACCGGAGGCACCGCTCCCTTCCCGGCCCGCCCGCGGCCT